>CM038677.1:788063071-788270542 GCA_021605205.1 Aegilops longissima | reverse complement strand
TTTTTTTCTCATTAGGTTTTGAGGATTTTGAAAATGTTTAACGGGGTTCTCGGATGTAACTTTTCTAGTAGATGATTTTTCATATAAAAAACTTTTTCATCCGAGTTAGTATGCAAAAGTTATGCCCATATTTACAAATTCCAGAGAGATTTTGCAAATAAAGTCAAAATTCACATTTGCAAATTTTCCCAACAACTAGACCACATATCACATGGGAAACTTATTTTCTTTTATTTTTTTGACATTTCCATCATTTTCTTTTATTTTTTTAAAATTGAAAAGGCGATCCAGGGGGTAGAGTTTGAAAATGGGACCTTTAGTACGGTTCGTGGCACTAACCGGACTAAAGTCTCAACCCATTAGTCCCGGTTCGTGCCTCAAACCGACTAATGGGCATCGCCTTTAGTCCCGGTTTGAGGCACAAACCGACTAAAGGGCACAGTGAACCGGGACTAATGCCTTAGCCGCACGAACCGGGATAAATGCTCACATTAGTCCCGGTTCTGGATTGAACCGGGACTAATGGGCAAAACAGGCCTCAACGATAGCCCCTTTTTCTACTAGTGTAAGTCATGAAGAAAGCAATAGCAACATACTATACGATCAAGTGCTAAGCTAACGGAATGGGTCAAGTCAATCACGTCATTCTCCTAATGACGTGATCCCGTTAATCAAATGACAACTCTTTGTCCATGGCTAGGAAACATAACCATCTTTGATTAATGAGCTAGTCAAGTAGAGGCATACTAGTGACACTCAGTTTGTCTATGTATTCACACATGTATCAATGTTTCCGGTTAATACAATTCTAGCATGAATAATAAACATTTATCATGAAATAAGGAAATATATAATAACTTTATTATTGCCTCTAGGGCATATTTCCTTCAGAAACAGCACAAGACCATGCACCCTGCTAGATAGTTCCCTATTTGTTCTTTCATGTAGAATTGTACAAACTTGTTTGTTCTGTGGTAGTGTTGAGACTTGATTCTTTTGTTTTTTGAAGTGGTGGTGTTGAGACTTGCATGTAACCTGCGTTGATATAATACAGTTCTTGTTTTGTCCGATTTACAAAAAAGAAATATCTCTTTTAGTTTTTCTCTGGCGAAAGAGACGACATTCAACAAATCAGAAAATCGATGAAAATATATCTATAGTTCGACAGCCTAGCTAAAGTCAAGAATATCGGAGCAAATGCTAACATTCCTCCCTACACCAAACAAACTACATATCATACATGTGTGCATGTCAGGACCAGCTTCCTCCTTCTACGGGAAGATTAAACCTCAATCATCGCATGTCCACCACCATGAGGTGCTCCCTCCTCTTGTGCCCAGAAGTGACAATAAAGTTTTTTTCCTTGTGTTCCGCTTTTAGACTCTTTGAATAATGCTAATTTGTCATTATCAAATTCTCAGTTTCAATTCTTCAAATTTAAAATGTTTTGTTGGCGACATCTCTATTCTAGTGGCTGTAATACAAAGTCAGTATGGGGTGTGTACGACGGTCTTGTACCAAAGATCACCATACACTCGTCAAAATGACAGGTCTCAACTGTTATTAATAAGTGAGGTTATTTTGTTTATCACAACATAATGATATATTGGGAAAAGTGTCGAGGGAAGATTGATCCATGAATTGGGGTCTTCGGAGACTCTCCGAGGTCAGCTCCAAACTTCTCTTCCTTGACGTCATCGCCAGTCAATGGAGTAATCAGACTTGACCCTAGGTTCTTAGACTAGTCTTGGAGCCATGCGCCTCTACCCTTGATTTGATTCAACTAAGAGTGAGGGGACATGCACATGAGAAACTATATCTGGGCTAGTGGCCTTGACAAATGATCAATGTTTTCCCTTAAAGTGCTCGGTAGGAGGGACAAGTACGATAATCTTCGTCCACTAGTCCATGATGGGCTAGGTATGATGGAGCATGGTCCATGGTGGACCAGCTCACTCATCTCTCCACCATCTTGATCTTATTTCACATCGGGCTTCATCCATTGACAATAGCCAGTGGTTTATACTTATTTTGACATATCTTTGACAGTTTTATCATGTAGATATTATGTAGGACGAAGGACCCAGAGTAAAACTTATTGTTCCCAAAACATAAATTTGCTACTATTTCTACTGTTGTTTGGATATGGATAACACACTCTACCATGATAAGAGATGGCTCCCCCCTCATGTTAGTTCCAAGATTGGATCGTGCAGGAACTATGAAGCCTCTCACGATGCACGTGTGCTTAGAGTAAGTTCTTAGTGTATGAAGGGGCTTAGGAAATTAAACTCTCCAATGCATATGGGCTTAGTTTGTTGTAGGTAAGGTTCTCTCAAGTAGTTAGCTGTAGGATATTATGTGGACACTCAAGAACTAGGGGGGGGAGAGGATATGGACTAGAAGATCCATACAGGATCCAAATATACATAGGCCATAGTGACCGGCATTGTTTCTTCTTTGAGACTCCAAAACCATCCCTCTCCTCTTTAGCTACACTGCCGCTTCACTTTTTGCCTATCTGGTTTAGCTTAGCGTCAATACAAATTGGAGCATTAGGCTGCTTGTAATGGGTAATACTATCTCTGTAATGCATAGTTTCATATATTAGTATCATAGATGACTTTATTTATTGGCATGCATGACAGATAGTAGCATAACATTTCTTATGATACAATATCATAATAAATAGAGTGCAGGTGATTGAGCGCTACGCCGACATCAGGGAACTGCAGCTAACACAGTGGGAGAGCAGCGGCGTCTGTGTCATCAAGGGAGAGGGGTGCATGGACTTCATGAACAACTGTGGCTTCAGTGTGGATGACGTGGTGGAGATCTGGGCTTTCAAGCAGAAAGCCTTGCGTTTGTTCGGCGTGGATATCTACCAGGAGGGGAACCAGGAGAGCCCTCTCTACATTCTCTTCATCAAGAAAGGCCTGCTGCTACCACCACCCTGTGCTCTAGTAGTTTCCGATGGAGGAGAGGAGGAAACAGCACAAAACCATGCACCCTGCTAGATAGTTCCCTAGTTGTTCTTGCATGTAGAATTGTACAAACCTGTTTGTTCTGTGGTAGTGTTGAGACTTGATTCTTTTGTTTTTTGAAGTGGTGGTGTTGAGAATTGCATGTAACCTGCGTTGATATAATACAGTTCTTGTTTTGTCCGAGTTACAAAAAAGGCATATCTCTTTTAGTTTTTCTCTGGCGAAAGAGACGACATTCAACAAATCAGAAAATCGATGAAAATATATCTACGGTTCGACAGCCTAGCCAAAGTCAAGAATATCGGAGCAAATGTAAACATTCCTCCCTACACCAAACAAACTGCGTATCATACATGTGTGCATGTCAGGACCAGCTTCCTCCTTCTAGGGGAAGATTAAACCTCAATCATCGCATGTCCACCGCCATGAGGTGCTCCCTCCTCTTGTGCCGAGAAGTGACAATAAACTTTTTTTCCTTGTGTTCCGCTTTTAGACTCTTTGAATAATGCTAATTTGTCATTATCAAATTCTCAGTTTCAATTCTTCAAATTTAAAATGTTCTGTTGGCGACATCAGGGAGCTGCAGCTGACACGGTGGGAGAGCAGCGGCGTCTGCGTCATCCAGGGAGAGGGGTGCATGGACTTCATCAACAACTGCGTCTTCAGTGTGGGTGACCTGTTGGAGATCTGGGATTTCAAGCAGACAAACTTGCATTTGTTCGGCGTGGGCATCTACCAGGAGAGCCCTCTCTACGTTCTATTCATCAAGGAAGGCCAGATGCTACCACCAGCCCGTGCTTTACTAGTTTTCGATGGAGGAGAGGAAATAACACAAGACGACACACCCTAGACCCTAGTTCCCTGGTTGTTCTTGCATGTAGTGTTGAGACCTGCATGTAACCCTGTGTTGATACTTCATTCTTTTCTTTTTTGAGTCGTAGTGTTGATACTTGCATGTAACCATGTGTTGATATAATATGGTCCTTGTTTTCTCCAAGCTAGAAAGAAGACACGTATCTCTCATTTAGTTTTTCTCCAGCAAAAAAGAAAGTACTCAACACATCAGAGAACGGATAAAAGTATCCCTGAAGCTTGATGGCCTAGCTAAAGCGAAAAACACAGGAGCAAGTGTTAACCTTTCCCTACACCGAACAACTACATCTCTTCCCTGGCAACACAATTCCTCCCAAACAACGGCATCCGAAAAATGTTTGATGAATCCCATTGGTGATCCGGTAATGGATAGCACACTACAAGGATTCAGGTCTATTGCAACCTATTTCCACAATTTCGTTTCATCGCACTAAGTACTCGTTTTGTTGCAATAGAAGCCATGTATTGCCACAAGCTGCATTGGCGTTGTAATATGGTAGTGATATTGCAACGAGAATGGTTCCAAACCTATTCTTCAGATTTTATATTTTCTATGCATGTCTATGAGGAATTGATTTTAGACCTATATATTTATGATTGGGATTAGATAATGCAAAATAGAAATTCAGAGAGAGACAATCCCAACGAGTGACTTTGAGTTATCGAACCAACGAGAGGATGACAAGTGATTCTATCAAGATTTTGCGAGAGAATTAGATTCCAGTTTTTATTTCGGATCATAATAAAGTTGCAAAAGAGAACATTTATAAGAAAAATAGGCATGTCTATGAGGAATTGATTTTTAGACCTATATATTTATGATTGGGATTATTACGATTTTAATTTGTGCTCTAGAAGATAAACATTAGAATATGCTTTCGACATATCGAAGTGAGGATGTGTCTAAATTATATCCTGACTGGAACGCGCCCGGCATCAAGAGTTAGTAGTCCAACCGTAAGCTGTTTCCGTCATGTGTGGTTACCTTGGTTATTAAGATAAATGAAACAAAACCATTGGGTGTATAATGACTACACCTCATGTATCCCCAGAGATCGGATCCATGATGTCGTACTAAACCTTTTTGTCACTGGAGTTCAGAATAGCGCTTCACGTTCTCCCCGTGGTTAGCCTCCTTGTGGCTCTACCTACTTGATCCTGGGTACCGCAGGGACGACAAACACCACAGAGACAAGAGACAACTATGATGCAATTTTATTTCACACATACATGACGTTAATTCAAAGTCATTCCATCGATCCCTGCAATGAATACATCGGGTTGCAAGGCTATGTTTCAACCCATGACCTTATCGAATTACTGCACATGGCATTCAGATCGTGAGAAGAAATCATTGAAGAACATATCAAGATGAATGTTTTAGGTAATATGTTGTTTGTGATACGCGATTACATGTATGGCTAACTTGGAGGTGGTTTTTTGCCGAGATGGTGATGGTTGGCTATGGAAATGAGATGCGAAATGGTGGCGTCTAGGGCTAAAAAATGGCTTCTAATGCAGAGATAAGGTTCTGGTGACTGCTCTCTTGCGAATCTGACGAAGGCCCCTTCATGATAGTTGTCAGGTTGGACCTCGGAGAGCCACACGTGCATAAGCCGCGTCTTGCGTTCTGGTGCACCTCCCACTTCATATATCTTATCTTCAGATTACTCCTTTCCATATATATGCTTGACTTTGTCCATGCTAAGCTCATTTTCCTGTCAAAACAAAATAAAAAGTGAATTTTTGAATCATTTGCTTTTATTAGTCATTAGTAACAATATCAGAGCAGATATCTTGGTGTTCCTGTAATAAACCGGTTTAAACTATGATGCGATGACTGTAAAAAAATACACTCATCATGCTTGGCCCCTTCAATGTTTTTATTGTTCCATTGGCCCCTTATATGTGTTATTTGGCTCCGTCCCTACCGACCAACCTATGGAAGTCCCTCCAAGCATGTCTCTTTCTCTTGCCTGGATGAGTAATCCCAAGAAAATAAATTAGCTACGATATTGTAGTGCAATTGAAATCAATTTAAAGAGAAATGTTTGTCATTTGAAAGCAGTAAACTGTACACTTGAAATATTGATGAAGTAAATATGTGCAATTTAAAAAAAATTAAGGATTCAGACACTTGCCACACTCTTTTACTATTATTATTATTATTATTATTATTATTATTATTATTATTATTATTATTATTATTATTATTATTATTATTATTATTATTATTATTATTATTATTATTATTATTATTATTTCCTTACGACTCCGCCACCACATTCCATTACACGGTTACATCTTTAAGTACTTACAATGAATTGTTACTTTTTGCATTTATCAATTCCTTCTGCTCCTTGTGCGGTTGGTATGTTTATGTATCAAAAAGATTTGCAATGGATCTCCTACACTTATGGCATATCAATGCTCACGTCTTGGGAAATCTGGAACGGAAGGAATGTACTGGTGTTTTGGAACATTTATGCCTCGCCAATGACTATCCTTGCAAACAACAAACATGAGATTCCATGCTGGCCCGTTGCAGGGGTGAGGCACTTGAGTGTGATCATGTTGCAAGAGTAGTTCCATTAATATTTTGGCACCTTCGAGCGAGTGTTGTACACTATCAACCGTTTTCTCAATCAATGAAATGTGAGAAATATTTTGCCCATGTTTCAAAAATAATAGCACAAATCAGTCAAATCGACAGACACCTTAGCACACAACATCTCATACCCATGTTCTTCTTCCACTTACCTTCCTAGCAACGAGTAGCTGATCGGCGAGGTAGAAAAAGTGGTCCTTAATGACCTCCACGAGGCAGCCTACATTCTCTAGTGTTTGTGGATGACGGGGATGAGCTCCGTGAGGCCTAACATGCTCCGTTAGTCGTGGGTTTTGGGGATGAGCTCTGGTCATGAGCGAGGTCGGGGACTGACGGCGGCCTGCTATGGGGGTTGTGAGAAAAGTGACGGAAGCCGATGACACAGGAGGAGGGCAAGCCATCAGAATCTGGCGACTCATGTCGATAGAGGAGGGCGGCTACCAGTGCACCACGACGTCTTAGTGCCTGTGGCAGCTAGGGTTGTTGGATGGGGCGAGGGGAATGGGCCGGAGATGAATCGAGAGGCAAGGGAAATGGGAGGATTTTTTTCCTCTAACAGGTACGAGGTAGCTTCACTTGGCGAACTTGCGGTGGAGCTCACTTTCCCAGCTTCTCAACTCTTCACAATTGAAATTAAGCTTCTTCGGAGTAACTCCAGGAACTAACTCGCTCGGCCCAGCGTCAGACCCGAAGTTGGAGGAACTGCGAGCAAGGAAGCTACCGAATAAGCCCTAAGCTAGTATCAAAATTTCAAATTCCTACCATTTTATTAGTGAATAAAGATCTAGAACGTCTGCCTACCAAAGTACTTATCATCTTGACAATAGGACACAAACTCTGTTGCAGTAACTAGCAGGTGTGCCTCTTGTATTTGCAACACTTATCTAGAGCGGAACCGGGGCTTAAGCTAAGAGCAGCGCTAACTGATGTGACATATTTGGATCCCCAAAACCAGTATGAAGGCGATTGCTATAAATTATGGGGGCTCCATAGTTGCGTGAACTCATAATCAATGTAACCAGATCCTCCAAAAATATTCTCCATGTCGGACCATTTGTTCATTGGCATAGGAACTATTTCTTCCCCATCACATCAAATAATAATGGAAGCTTCGAATCTGATTTCAACACTCATATCTAGTATCAGTATACAATGTCTAATATGATTCACCAACAACAATTTCTAGTACAATTTGAAGCTTCAAAAACATAGATTTCTTCACCATCTAATCTGCGCTCGTCCCCTATTTACAGGTGACCCAACAAGCAAGGGATGCTTTAGCAGTTGTCACCTCCACGGTCACACAGTCTACGTACTTTATTGAGTCTTGGATGCAGGAGATGGGCACATCTTCGAAGCGCTGCATGAGTGAGACGTCCATTTCTACGAAGGTGGCTGTCATGATCCGTGCTAGCTAGCAATGGGCGACATGGAGTCGGGCCCGCCTTACGGCTGATTTAGCATTACGGAACGTGCCCTCCTTGACTTACTCGGAATAGTCCCGTTCCCTCTACCTAAACTCTGTCTCGGTGCGGTCCTCTTTGTTCTTGTCAGGGAAATGTCCACATGGAGGGTCGATAGCCCTGATAAGGCCGATTGAGAAGATAGAGTGATGCCGACGAAGAAGGGGATGGAGCAGCGCAAGTGAAGGGGAGGATGGAGTGGCATCGGTGAAGGGGAAGGTGGAGTGGCGCTGACGAAGGGAAGATGGGTGCCACCCAGAGGAAGTGGGCCGGTTTATATACCACAAACAGGCGCGTTCCGGCTAAAAATTGTGATGGAATTTTCACGCACAAGTGGGAAATTGGTGGAAAATGTGGCAGCGACCATTAATATGAAAACTTCGAGGTGGAAAGTGGTTGCGCCATTGGCATGAATGGAAGTGACAGTCGTACGAACAGCTGTGCCATTGACACGAGTGGGCGCCGGGGAAGAAATCGGGCTGAAATTTCGCCCCTACTTGGGTGGTTGGGTTTGAATAACGCTCCATATCAGCGTCCCCTGACTCCAAATACGAAGGCTCACGGTTTTGAATTAGAGTGCTTCAAAAGTTATTCAAGGGCGAGGCCGGTACGACGACTCTACTTGACTGACTTTTTCAAGCCCCTGTCGCTGAACTGGCAATTAGTTACTTTAATATTCCCGTATAAAAGTAAAGCCAGCAGTCACCTATACCATGTGACATAGAGTTAAAATAGCCCAGAGATCTAGTCCGCAATAATAGAACCCAAATTAACAATATATGGAGTTTCTAGTGTCCTTACACAGTGACACGGGCTACGGTTTCGGTGATGTTCATTCAATGATAGGATATGTTCCCGTCGATTCCGATGTTTATGTAGTGACTTCATAAAATCTCAAGATGCTATACCGGTTCAGTCTTTCGGAGATGCTCATAAGGGTAGGATATACGTGTGTGTGTTCATAGGGGCGAGTGTATGCTCGTGTATGTGCGCCACTTAATTGTATTGTGCTAAAAAAACAGCAATTATTTTTAACTGTCGCTTGAAATTTGGTCTAGGGTTATTTTTTCTTTTCCGGGCACAAGAATTAGCAAAACGATCGACCATCCAAATGCATTTGGCTTATCTCTCAAAGAAAAGAAAAAACTGCATCTGTAAAACTACACGGAACCGGATTTGGGCTGGATTCGGACCTACTATCATCTATTCATCTGGTATTCGAGTGGGAGTCAGATACCGTAGGGCGTAGCTGATCGGCCGATCGATCCATATATACGGGGACGTCGGCGGTCTCCTCCTCTGCATCCATCCATCATCCATATTGTCGCCGAGATAACCGTATACGATACACGTCGATCCAGACGAACACATTCACGATGTGTCCCGGCACCGGAAAGAGCCATATCGTTCTTCCTAAGGCCGCGCCGGGCTACGCAGGTTCCAAGCGGACGCTGGCTGTGTACGACCCTGCAGCAGCACAGCAACGGGCCGATGCGGCCAGACTCTCGGCGGACGCGGGTGCACTGGTGCCATCACCCGTGGGCGTGGCCGGCGAGCTCATCAAGGCCGTGCCGCTCGCTGTCAGCGCTCCTAAGGTCAGAGCCGAGCCGCCGGGGATACGCGCACCCGATGGCCTGCTACCGTACCTGAGGCTCCGCGTCGACCTGCCCGTGCACTTCATCGACGAGAAGACCGTGACCGCCACCGACGTGGATCCGCAGCAGAACCGGTTCCGCCTCCCGATCGACGGCGTGATGCGCAACCTCCGCCCGGTCCTCTCCCACCTAGATCGCCGGGCCGCCAACTTGGTGCACGTGGGAGCCCCGAGACCAAGGCTGCCGAAGCTACCCAAGGTTCCTGGGGAGAAGACGAAGAAGAGAAGGGGAAGGGAGCACGGCGGCCTTCCTGTGCTCGTGATCGAGCGCGACGCCGGCATCAGGGAGCTGCAGCTAACGCGGTGGGAGAGCAGCGGCGTCTGCGTCATCAAGGGAGAGGGGTACATGGACTTCATCAACAACTGCGGCTTCAGTATGGGTGACGTGGTGGAGATCTGGGCTTTCAAGCAGAAAGCCTTGCGTTTGTTCGGTGTGGATATCTACCAGGAGGGGTACCAGGAGAGCCCTCTTTATATTCTCTTCATCAAGAAAGGCCAGCTGCTACCATCACCCCGTGCTCTAGTAGTTTTCGATGGAGGAGAGGAGGAAACAGCACAAGACCATACACCCTGCTAGATAGTTTCCTAGTTGTTCTTGCATGTAGAATTGTACAAACCTGTTTGTTCTGTGGTGTGGTAGTGTTGAGACTTGATTCTTTTCTTTTTTGAAGTTGTGGTGTTGATACTTGCATGTAACCTTCGTTGATATAATACAGTCCTTGTTTGCAAAAAAAAAAGATATAATACAGTCCTTGTTTTGTCCGAATTACAAAAAAGACATATCTCATTTAGTTTTTCTCTGGCGGAAGAGATGACACTCTACAAATCAAAATATCGATGAAAATATATTTACAGTTCGACGGCCTAGCCAAAGTAAAGAGTACTGGAGCAAATGTTAACATTCCGTACACCAAACAAACTACGTATCATATGTCCACCACCGAGGTGCTCCCTCGTTTCTTCGCTCCTCTCGTGCCCAGAAGTGATAATGACCTTTTTTTTGCCGCCGGTCCACCTCATCTCCGATGGCCTCTAAGCCATAGAGGTGCAGAGGATCTCAGCCCCCTGCTGGCGTGAGGGGCCCCGTTCTCGCTCTTGTTAGATTCAATGTCTTGGTTGGGGCAGTGTGGCGGTGGCGATGTCCCTCAGTAGGAACAATGTCTCCCACGTTCTATCCCGGCCCGGATGGTGTGTCTAGCATCATCGGAGGAGATTTGTCTTCGTGGATCTCGCGGGATTCGGTAAGTGCTGGTCTCCGGTGGATCTGTTTGGATCCGGTCTTCGTTCATCTTTGTTTGGGAGTTTACAGGTTTGACCCTTCTGATTTACGACTTTCTTCATCGGCGATGGTTGCTACTCTGGTGTGATAGTCCTATGTGGCCTTAGCACGGCGACTTCCCGACTGTCTACTACAACAAGGTTTGCCCGACTTCAGTGATGGAGGGGCGATGACGGCAGCGCTCCTTCGGCTCACTCCAATGCTTGTAGTCGTCGCTAGGTGGTCCATGGACATTGTTGTAATTTTTATTACCTCTGTTGTTCTTTGTACTGTCTTGATTGAAGATGAATAGTTTGAAATTTTCTCGCAAAAAAAAGATTATTTTCGTTTTTGAGGTCGTGGTGTTGAGACCTGCATGTAACCTTCGTTGATATAATACAATCCTTGTTTTGTCCGAGTGACAAAAAAGGCATATCTCATTTAGTTTTTCTCTGGCGAAAGAGATGACGACATTCAACAAATCAGAAAATTGGTGAAAATATATCCATAGTTTGACGGCCTAGCCAAAGTGAAGAATACTGGAGCAAATGTTATCATTCCCGACACCAAACAAACTACGTATCATACATGTGCGCATGAGGACCAGCTTCCTCCTCCTAGGCGAAGATTAAACCTCAATCTTCGCATGTGCACCACCATGAGGTGCTCCCTCGTTTCTTCGATCCTCTTGTGCCCAGAAGTGACAATAATCTCTAATTTCCTTGGTTTCCGCTTTCAGACTCTTTGAATAATGCTAATTAGGCTTTATCAAATTCCAAAGTTTCATTTCTATTATAGTGGTTGCAATACAAAGTTAGTAGGGGGTCTGTGCGATGGTCTTATACCAAAGATCACCATAAACTCATCAAAATGACACTTTGACAGTTTTTAATATGTGAGGTCATCTTGTTTATCGCAGCTTAATCCTATATTGGGAGAGAGTAGTTTTTCAGCTCCCGGGGTGCCTAGGCACCCTCAATGAACAGTAAATTTAAAAAAATCTGAAACTTTGCAGCATCAAAGATGATCAAACTTTGTAGGTGCTTGCAAGTTTTCATGCCAAAAATCCATTCGAGGAGCTCTACACATGAAAAAGATCTCAGTGCTTGAAGTTTTGAGCATTTTTAGCACTGAAATATGACACTCGTTTGTACACCTTTCTCGACATGATATTTTGGCATGAAAACTTGCAAGAAGCTACAAAGTTTGACCATCTTTGATGTTGCAAAGTTTCAGATTTTTTCAAATTTCTTTTCTATTTTTTTTGAATTTACTGTTCATAGAGAGTGCCTAGGCACCCGGGAGCTATTACACCTTTCTAATATTAGGAGCAGTGTCGAGGGAAGATTGTTCCAATACTTGGGGTCTTCGAATACTCTGTGAGGTCAACTCCAAACTTCTCTTCCTTTAAGTCGTCTGGAGTCAACAGAAACCTCAGACTCGATCCTAGGTTCTCAGACTTGTCATGGACCTATGTGCCTCTGCCCTTGATTTGATTCAAATGAGAGTACATGGCAGACTAGGCTAGTGGACTTGAAAAATTGTCATTGTTTCCCTTAAGGTGGTCGGTAGGAGGGACAACTAAAATAATCTCGTCCACTAGTTCACGATGGGCTAGGGATGATGGGAGCATGGTCAATGCTCGACCAGCTCACTCATCTCTTCACGAATCTTGATCTTATTTCACATCGGGCTTCATCCTTAGAATTTCCCCTTCAATGTATTTTTCTCTTTGACTTGTTGACAATAGCAAGTTATTTAGACTTTTGTTGACATTGTCAATTTTATCATGTAGATGTTATGCATGACGACGGACCCCAAGTAGAACTTACTGTTCCCAAAACATAAATTCGCTAGTATTTATAATGCTATTTGAATATGGAAGTAACAAACTCTACCATGAAAAGGGATGTCTCTCCCTTATGTTAGTTCCAAAATTGGATCCATCAAGAAGTATAAAGCCTCTCCCAATGCATATCTGCTTAGAGTTTCGCATAAGAGGGATACCAAACGGAGTCCAAACGGAATAAAACCTTCGCGATGATTTTTCTTGAACCTTTACAACAGCATGGTAATTTACTTTGGCTATAAAATTAGTCCTAATATGATAGGCATCCAAGGTGGGTATAATAAAAACTTTCATAAAAAGTGCATTGAATACTATGAGAAGTTTGATACTTGATGATTGTTTTGAGATATGAAGATGGTAATATTAGAGTCGTGCTAGTTGAGTAGTTGTGAATTTGAGAAATACTTGTGTTGAAATGTTGTGTAACAAATTTGAAGCATGAGGTGTTCTTTGATTGTCATCCTTATGAGTGGCGGTCGGGGACGAGCGATGGTCTTTTCCTACCAATCTATCTCCCTAGGAGCATGCGCGTAATGCTTGGTTTTTGATGACTTGTAGATTTTTGAAATAAGTATGTCAGTTCTTTATGACTAATGTTGAGTCCATGGATTATACACACTCTCACCTTTCCATCATTGCTAGCCTCTTCGGTAGCGCGCAGTACCCTTTCTCACCTTGAGAGTTGGTGCAAACTTCGCCGGTGCATCCAAACCCCGTGATATGATACACTCTATCACACATAAACCTCCTTATATCTTCCTCAAAACAGCCACCATACCTACCTATTATGGCATTTCCATAGTCATTCCGATATATATTGCCATGCAACTTTCCACCATTTCATTTATGACACGCTTCATCATTGCCATATTGCCTTGCATGATCATGTAGTTGATATCGTATTTGTGGAAAAGCCACCATGCATAATTCATCATACATGTCATTCTTGATTCATTGCCCATCCCGGTACACCGCCGGAGGCATTTATATAGAGTCATATTTTTTTCTAGTATTGAGTTGTAAAAAAAATAGATGTGTGATGATCATCATTAATAGAGCATTGTCCCAAATAAAAAAAAGAAGAAGAAAAGGCCAAAAAAAGAGAAAGGACCAAAAAATAAATAAAAAGAAATAAAAAGGGACAATGCTACTATCCTTTTTTCCACACTTGTGCTTCAAAGTAGCACCATGATCTTTATGATAGAGAGTCTCTTGTTTTGTCACTTTCATATACTAGTGGGAGTTTTTCATTATAGAATTTGGCTTGTATATTCCAACAATGGGCTTCCTCAAATGCCCTAGGTCTTCATGAGCAAGCAAGTTGGATGCACACCCACTTAGTTTCTTTTGTTGAGATTTCATACATTTATAGCTCTAGTGCATCAGTTGCATGGCAATCCCTACTCCTTGCGTTGACATCAATTGATGGGCATCTCCCTAGCTAGCCCGTTGATTAGCCGCTTCAATGTGAGACTTTCTCCTTTTTTTATCCACATAACCCCCATCATCATACTCTACTCCACCTATAGTGCTATATCCATGGCTCACGCTCATGTATTGCGTGAAAGTTGAAAAAAGTTTGAGATTACTAAAGTATGAAACAATTGCTTGGCTTGTCATCGGGGTTGTGCATGATAGGAGCATTCTTGTGTGATGAAAATGGAGCATGACCAAACTATATGATTTTGTAGGGATGAACTTTCTTTGGCCATGTTATTTTGAGAAGACATAATTGCTTAGTTAGTATGCTTGAAGTATTATTATTTTTATGTCAATATTAAACTTTTATCTTGAATCTTTCGGATCTGAACATTCATGCCACAATAAAGAGAATTACTTAGAAAATTATGTTAGGTAGCATTCCACATCAAAAATTCTATTTTTATCATTTACCTACTCGAGCACGAGCAGGAATTAAGCTTGGAGATGCTTGATACATCTCCAACGTATCTATAATTTTTGATTGTTCCATGCTATTATATTACCTGTTTTGGATGTTTAATGGGCTTTATTATACACTTTTATATTATTTTTGGGACTAACCTATTAACCGAAGGCCCACTGCAAATTGCTGTTTTTTGCCTATTTTAGTGTTTCGTAGAATAGAATATGAAACGGAATCCAAACGGAATGAAACCTTCGGGAGAGTGATTTTTGGAACAAACGTGATCTAGGAGACTTGGAGTGGACGTAAAGAAAGAAGCGAGGAGGCCACGAAGCAGGGAGGCGCGCCTGCCCTCCTGGGCGCGCCCCACCCTCGTGGGCCCCTCGCAGCTCCACCGACCTACTTCTTCCTCCTATATATACCCATATACCCCAAAAACATCTAGGAGCACCACGAAACCCTATTTCCACTGCCGCAACCTTCTGTACAGGTGAGATCCCATCTTGGGGCCTTTTCCGGCGCTCCGCCGGAGGGGGAATCGATCATGGAGGGCTTCTACATCAACACCATAGCCTCTCCGATGATGTGTGAGTAGTTTATCACAGACCTTCGGGTCCATAGTTATTAGCTAGATGGCTTCTTCTCTCTCTTTGGATCTCAATACAAAGTTCTCCTCGATCTTCTTGGAGATCTATTCGATGTAATTCGTTTTGCGGTGTGTTTGTCGAGATCTGATGAATTGTGGATTTATGATCAAGATTATCTATGAACAATATTTGGATGTTCCCTGAATTCTTTTATCTATGATTTGTTATTATCTTTCCAAGTCTCTTCGAATTATCAGTTTGGTTTGGCCTACTAGATTGATCTTGCTTGCAATGGGAGAAGTGCTTAGCTTTGGGTTCAATCTTGCGGTGTCCTTTCCTAGTGATAGCAGGGGCAGCAAGGCACGCATTGTACTGTTGCCATCGAGGATAAAAAGATGGGGTTTATATCATATTGCTTGAGTTTATCCCTCTACATCATGTCATCTTGCCTAATGTGTTACTCTGTTCTTATGAACTTAATACTCTAGATGCATGCTGGATAGCGGTCGATGTGTGGAGTAATAGTAGTAGATGCAGAATCGTTTCGGTCTACTTGTTGCGGACGTGATGCCTATATACATGATCATGCCTAGATATTCTCATAACTATGCACTTTCCTATCAATTGCTCAACAGTAATTTGTTCACCCACCGTAATAATTATGCTATCTTGAGAGAAGCCACTAGTGGAACCTATGGCCCCCGGGTCTATTTTCCATCATATAAGTTTCCGATCTATTTTACTTTGCAATCTTCACTTTCAATCTATATCATAAAAATACCAAAAATATTTATCTTAATATCTCTATCAGATCTCACTTTTGCAAGTGGCCGTCAAGGGATTGACAACCCCTTTATCGTGTTGGTTGCAAGGTTCTTATTTGTTTGTGTAGGTACGAGGCGACTTGCGTGTAGGCTCCTTCTGTATTAATACCTTGGTTCTCAAAAACTGAGGTAAATACTTACGCTACTTTGCTGCATCACCCTTTCCTCTTCAAGGGAAAAACCAACAGATGCTCAAGAGGTAGCAAGAAGGATTTCTGGCGCCGTTGCCGGGGAGATCTACGCCAAGTCAAGTCAAGTCAAGACATACCAAGTACCCATCACAACTCTTATCCCTCGCATTACATTATTTGCCATTTGCTTCTCGTTTTCCTCTCCCCCACATCACCTTTGCCGTTTTATTCGCCCTGTTTTTTCGTTCGTCTCTTTTCGCTTGTTTCTTGTGTCGTCGTGTGTCGTCATGGCCAGTCCTTTATCTGCTCTTCTGTCTCCCGAGTTTGAAGTTCTTCACTTCAAACAAAGACAAGGAGAAAATTTAAAAGATGCTTGGTATAGGAAGATGGAATCTTATCGTAATTGCACCTGAGAGGTGAGTTTTAGAATTTTACTTCGCAATTTTTATGTTGGACTAAATATGTCCCATAGTCAACTCTTGGATTGCGTTGCCCAAGGAAATTTTATCAAAATTGATCCCAGTATTGCGCATGAAATCATAGAGGGAATAGTGGGAACACTACCTCAACGAAAGGGGCCACATCATACCCAGGAACAGACACAAGTTTTTGAGAGGATTTGCGAAGTAACGAAAATCTTACAAAAGTCTCTCGAACCTCTTAAGAGTGTTAGTGGAAATCTTCACCGCATGAATATGTTTACCCTTTGCAACAAGCGGTTGGATTCTTTAGATCTTAAAATCTCCGAATATGAAAGGAATCGTAAAGAACCTTCCGGATTCGAGCATGACTCCGCTAAAATATTTAAAACCAAAGATGATAATACCTAGATCTATCCTTGCCTTTTTGCCTAGCTAGGGGCGTTAAACGATAGCGCTTGTTGGGAGGCAACCCAATTTTATTTTTGCTTCTTGCTTTTTGGTACTTTTTAGTAATAAATAATTCATCTAGCCTCTGTTTAGATGTGTTTTCTTGTTTTAATTAGAGTTTGTGACAAGTAGAACCTTTGGGAAGACTTGGGTGAAGTCTTTTTGATCTTGCTGTAAAAAAGAGAAACTTTAGCGCTGACGAGATTAGCTGCCATTTTTTAATGGAGAGTGATTTTAGGTTGATTCTTTTTGAAGATGATTAATAGACAAATTCTTCATGTCCAGAATGTTATTTCAGAATTTTTGGAGTTCCAGAAGTATATGTTTGATACAGATTACTACAGACTATTCTGTTTTTGATAGATTCTGTTTTTCGTGTGTTGTTTGCTTATTTTGATGAATCTATGGTTAGTATCAGAGGGTATAAACCATAGAGAAGTTGGAATACAGTAGGTTTAACACCAATATAAATAAATAATGTGTTCATTAGAGTACCTTGAAGTGGTGGTTTGTCTTCTTTCGCTAATGGAGCTCATGAGATTTTTCTGTTGAGTTTTGTGTTGTGAAGTTTTCAAGTTTTGGGTAAAGATTTGATGGATTATGGAATAAGGGGTGGCAAGAGCCTAAGCTTGGGGATGCCCAAGGCACCCCAAGGTAAAATTCAAGGACAACCAAAATCATAAGCTTGGGGATGCCCCAGAAGGCATCCCCTCTTTCGTCTTCGTCTATCGCTAACTTTACTTGAGGCTATATTTTTATTCACAACATGATATGTGTTTTGCTTGGAGCGTCTTGTATGATGTGAGTCTTTTCTTTTTAGTTTAACACAATCATCCTTTCTATACACACCTTTTGGGAGAGACACACATGAATCGGAATTTATTAGAATACTCTATGTGCTTCACTTATATCTTTTCAGCTAGATAATTTTGCTCTAGTGCTTCACTTATATCTTTTAGAGCACGGTGGTGGTTTTATTTTATAGAAATTATTGATTTCTCATGCTTCACTTATATTATTTTGAGAGTCCTTTAGAACAACATGGTAATTTACATTGGCTATAAAATTAGTCCTAATATGATAGGCATCCAAGGTGGGTATAATAAAAACTTTCATAAAAAGTGCATTGAATACTATGAGAAGTTTGATACATGAAGATTGTTTTGAGATATGAAGATGGTAATATTAGAGTCGTGCTAGTTGAGTAGTTGTGAATTTGAGAAATACTTGTGTTGAAGTTTGCAAGTCCTGAAGCATGCACGTATGGTAAACATTGTGTAACAAATTTGAAGCATGAGGTGTTTTTTGATTGTCATCCTTATGAGTGGCGGTCGGGGATGAGCGATGGTCTTTTCCTACCAATCTATCCCCCTAGGGGCATGCGGATAATGCTTGGTTTTTGATTACTTGTAGATTTTTGCAATAAGTATGTCAGTTCTTTATGACTAATGTTGAGTCCACGGATTATAAGCACTCTCACCTTTCCATCATTGCTATCCTGTTCGGTACCGTGCATTGCCCTTTCTCACCTTGGGAGTTGGTGCAAACTTCGCCGGTGCATCCAAACCCCGTGATATGATACGCTCTATAACACATAAACCTCATTATATCTTCCTCAAAATAGCCACCATAACTAACTATTATGGCATTTCCATAGCCATTCCGAGATATATTGCCATGCAACTTTCCACCATTTCACTTATGACATGCTTCATCATTGTCATATTGCGTTGCATGATCATGTAGTTGACATCGTATTTGTGGCAAAGCCACCACGCAAAATTTATCATACATGTCACTCTTGATTCATTGCCCATCCGATACACCGCCGGAGGCATTTAGATAGAGTCATATTTTGTTCTAGTATCGAGTTGTAATCATTGAGTTGTAAAAAATAGAAGTTTGATGATCATCATTAATAGAGCATTGTCCCAAATAAAAAAAAAGAAAGGCCAAAAAAAGAGAAAGGCCCAAAAAAAGAAATAAAAATAAACAAAAAGGGACAATGCCACTATGTTTTTTTCCACACTTGTGCTTCAAAGTAGCACCATGATCTTTATGATAGAGAGTCTCCTGTTTTGTCACTTTCATATACTAGTGGGAATTTTTCATTATAGAACTTGACTTGTATATTCCAACAATGGGCTTCCTCAAATGCCCTAGGTCTTCATGGGCAAGGTAGTTGGATGCACACCCACTTAGTTTCTTTTGTTGAGCTTTCATACATTTAGAGGTCTATAGCATCCGTTGCATGGCAATCCCTACTCCTTGCATTGACATCAATTGATGGGCATCTCCCTAGCCCGTTGATTAGCGGCGTCAATGTGAGACGTTCTTCTTTTTTGCCTTCTCCACATAACCCCCATCATCATACTCTACTCCACCTATAGTGTTATATCCATGGCTCACTCTCATGTATTGCGTGAAAGTTGAAAAACGTTTGAGATTACTAAAGTATGAAACAATTTCTTAGCTTGTCATCGAGGTTGTGCATGATAGGAGCATTCTTGTGTGATGAAAATGGAGCATGACCAAACTATATGATTTTGTAGGGATGAACTTTCTTTGGCCATGTTATTTTGAGAAAAAATAATTGCTTAGTTAGTATGCTTGAAGTATTATTATTTTTATGTCAATATTAGACTTGTATCTTGAATCTTTCGGATCTGAACATTCATGCCACAATAAAGAGAATTACTTAGAAAATTATGTTAGGTAGCATTCCACATAAAAAATTATGTTTTTATCATTTACATACTCGAGGACGAGCAGAAATTAAGCTTGGGGATGCTTGATACGTCTCGAACGTATCTATAATTTTTTATTGTTCCATGCTATTATATTACCTGTTTTGGATGTTTAATGGGCTTTATTATACACTTTTATATTATTTTTGGGACTAACCTATTAACCGAAGGCCCAGTGCAAATTGTTGTTTTTTTGCCTATTTAAGTGTTTCGCAGAAAAGGAATATCAAACGGAATCCAAATGGAATGAAACCTTCGGGAGAGTGATTTTTGGAACAAACGTGATCTAGGAGACTTGGGGTGGACGTCAAGAAAGAAGCGAGGAGGCCACGAAGCAGGGAGGCGCGCCCACCACCCTCGTGGGCCCCTCGCAGCTCGACCGATATACTTCTTCCTCCTATATATACCCATATACCCGAAAACATCTAGGAGCATCACGAAACCCTATTTCCACTGCCGCAACCTTCTGTACCTGTGATGTCCCATCTTGGGGCCTTTTCCGGCACTCCACCGGAGGGGGAATCGATCATGGAGGGCTTCTACATCAACACCATAGCCCCTCCGATGCTGTGTGAGTAGTTTACCACAGACCTTCGGGTCCATAGTTATTAGCTAGATGGCTTCTTCTCTCTCTTTGGATCTCAATACAAAGTTCTCCTCGATCTTCTTGGAGATCTATTCGATGTAATTCCTTTTTCTTTGTGTTTGTCGAGATCCGATGAATTGTGGGTTTATGATCAAGATTATCTATGAACAATATTTGAATCTTCTCTGAATTATTTTATGTATGATTTATTATGTTTGCAAGTCTCTTCGAATTATCAGTTTGGTTTGGCCTAGTAGATTGATATTTCTTGAAATGGGAGAAGTGCTTAGCTTTGGGTTCAATCTTGCGGTGTCCTTTCCCAGTGACAGCAGGGGCAGCATGGGACGCATTTTATTGTTGCCATCGAGGATAAAAATATGGGGTTTATATCATATTGCTTGAGTTTATCCCTCTACATCATGTCATCTTGCCTAATGCGTTACTCTGTTCTTATGAACTTAATACTCTAGATGCATGCTGCATAGCGGTCGATGTGTGGAGTAATAGTAGTAGATGCAGAATCGTTTCGGTCGACTTGTCGCGGACGTGATGCCTATATACATTATCATGCCTAGATATTCTCATGACTATGCACTTTTCTATCAATTGCTCGACAGTAATTTTTTCACCCACCGTAATACTTATGCTATCTTGAGAGAACCCACTCGTGAAACCTATGGCCCCCGGGTCTATTTTCCATCATATAAGTTTCCAATCTATTTTTACTTTGCAATCTTTACTTTCAATCTAATCATAAAAATACCAAAAATATTTATCTTATTATCTCTATTAGATCTCACTTTTGCAAATGGCCGTGAAGGTATTGACAACTCCTTTATCACATTGGTTGCAAGGTTCTTATTTGTTTGTGTAGGTACGAGGCGACTTGCGTGTAGTCTCCTACTGGATTGATACCTTGGTTCTCAAAAACTGAGGGAAATACTTATGCTACTTTGCTGCGTCACCCTTTCCTCTTCAAGGGAAAAACCAACGCATGCTCAAGAGGTAGCATCTATCACACCCGATCATCACGAGGTGCTTAGAAATGATGAATTTAGCAACAGTGCATACTTTGGAAGAACACTTTTATCTTGAAATTAAGTGAAGGGGTCATCTTGTAATGCTATCGTCGTTCGAAGCAAAATAAGATGAATAAAGGATAAACATCACATGCAAGAAAAATATGTGACATGATATGGCCATCATCATCTTGTGCTTTGATCTCCATCTTCAAAACATCGGCATGATCTCCATCGTCACCGGCACGACACTTTGATCTTTATCGTTGTGTCAGGGTCGTCTCACCAACTATTGCTTCTACAATTATTGCTAACGCATAGCGATAAAGTACAACAATTACATGGCGCTTAATGATTGAAACGCAGGTCATAGAATAATTAAAACACAACCCTAAGGCTCCTGTCGGTTGTCGATAATACAAAACATGATCATCTCATACAACAACTTTTATCACATCATGTCTTGACCATATCACATCACAACATGCCCTGCAAAAACAAGTTAGACGTCCTCTACTTTGTTGTTGCAAGTCTTACGTGACTCCTACGGGCAACTAGCAAGAACCGTTCTTACCTACGCAAAACCAAAGTGATGATTATCAAGTTTGCTGTTTTAACGTTCTTCAACGACCGGCCGTAGTCAGATTTGATTAAACTAAAGTAGGAGAAATAGACACCCGCCAGCCACCTTTATGCAGAACAAGTTGCATGTCAGTCAGTCGAACCGGTATCATGTGCATGGACATGTAAGGTTGGTCTGGGCCGCTTCATCCCACAATACCGCCAAATCAAAATAAGACGTTGGTGGCAAGCAGTATGAACATCACCGCCCACAACTCCTTTGTGTTCTACTCGTGCATATCATCTACGCGTAGATCTGGCTCATGATGCCACTGTTGGGGAACGTTGCATGGAAAACAAAAAATTTCCATGGAGATGCATATATACGAGAAGGGAGAGTGTGTCTACGTACCCTCGTAGACCGTTAAGCAGAAGCGTTTAGCAACGCGGTTGATGTAGTCGCACACCTTCACGATCCACCCGATCAAGTACCGAACCCACGACACCTCTGTGTTCAACACACGTTCAGCTTGACGACGTCATTGCCTTATCGATCCAGCAAGAGAGGCAAAGTAGTAGATGAGTTCCGGCAGCACGACAGCGTGATGACGGTGATGGTGAACTATCCGCAGGGCTTCACCAAGCACAACAGACATGGACAGAGGAGGAACTAGAACTAGAGGGAGACGGGGCACCACACATGGCTTGAGGATCATGGGGTGTGTTGCCCCTCTCCCTCCTCACATATATATAGGTGGGGGTAGGGGAGGAAGCCTAGGGCGCCCCCAAGGGGGTCGGCGGCCGCCCTGGCCACGCACCCTCCTTCTTAGGTGACCATGACATCTACCTAGGGTAGGGTCATAGCCCTGACCTAGACGACCAACCCAAGGACACTGCCCTAAAGTCAAGGACACTTAAAGTACAAGAGAAGATACCGACTGAAATCACCTTAGAGTGTAACCCACTCGACCAGCTATCCCACCCGGATATCCCAATTCCACTCGACCGAGATAGAGTCCCTCGACCATACGAGAAATAACTCGGAGTACAGGAGATCTATAGCCGCCTCAGGATGGAAACGGTCAGGCGTTCACTCTGTAGACTTAAAGATCATTATAGCCATTTATTGCTAGCATTACCAGTAACGCCTCTGCCTTAACAAACATTGAACCATGTGTAACTGAGGGCTGGAGGGACCTGGCGCACTCTATATAAGCCACCCCTCCTCTGGCACAAGGGTTCGCATCCCATGTAACTCTCACACATAATCCAGTCGGCCAGGCCTCCGGGCACCGAGACGCAGGGCTATTCCTTCCTCCGAGAAGGGCCTAAACTCGTAAACCTCGCGTCTACAACCTTTCCGTAGCTAGGGCCTTGCCTCCTCCTATGTACCCCCTATTCTTACTGTCAGACTTGCTCCCACGACAGTTGGCACCCACCATGGGGTAGGCATCTTAGCGACTTCCGGTGAGGTTGCAGTTCTTGCGATCTTCATCAACATGGTTTCCGGTGGTGGTTTGGCTTTGGGCCGCGAGATCCGTCTCGACGCACTCGTTTTCATTGCCGACGACTCCGCCTGGCTCCAAGAGGCCCCCTCGATGTCGAGGCCCTTCCCATCCGCGGGGCGGGCACTTCCGTGCGAGTGCCTACGGCGTCCTACTACAGCAGCCGTCGACCCAGTATCGGTCGGTTCTTGCGTCATCCACTCTTCTAGCTGTACGCCGTCGCAAGAGATCTGGTCGATCATGGCTTCATCGGTGGGTGAAGCATGGGGTGGCTCACCAGTCAGTCACCCCTCAAGTTGCAGCAATTGAGCCCGACGAATATCTCTAGGGACCATTCGACCTGTCGACTAGTTCCGCTGAGACCCTGTCCGAGTGCGGAAGCAGTGACCCTGCGGTGGAAGTCCTGATGGTCGACACGCCGTGCAGCCCGCTTAGGTTCCGTCGCGGTGGCGGCGGCGATGGTGGCCGCAGTCTATCGCATGGTCACGACAAATATCATCCTGAAGCCCTCACTTAGGAGGAAAGGGAAGAGTTGCATCATCGCAACGTGGGGGCGCTCCATACCCCCATCATCGGAGAGACCTCTCAGGCTCGGGCCTTGGAGGTTGCGTGCCTAGCCACCTTGGCTGAGTGCGCACGTCAAGAGAATCTCCAACATTCACTCGACGAACGCGCTCGTCGGCAGATCCCTGAATCCAGTCGATGTCATCAACAATTGTTTCCACCTGAACCTCGGGTATATCGCACACCAGTCCAGAACCTTGCAACTGCAACCCATATAGCAGAGTCGATTCATCCATCTCGTTCGGAAGCTGGCAGGGGTTTACTGCAAATCCGAGCACTGCTCCGAGCGGCAGGAGAAAAAAACTCGGCTGTTTTTCAGTCACGCAATAGGATCCACAATAGATCTGTGGTTGCGGACACAGTCCCGTAGGCACACAACCCTAGATCGCCCCCACGGCGTGACAATCATGGGCATCGCCAGGATTCGTACTTGGATCGGGGCCACAGACAGTATGATCACCGATACGCCCGCGATGACCACCGTCGAGTGCCTATGCCCCCTCCGAGGGACGGGTCGTACTCTCCCCGGCGGTATGATGACAGGCGCCCATATGATGACGAGTGGAGAGTTCCAGTCGACCCAAGAGAGCCTGGTTTTGATGCGAGATCTCTTCTTGTGCAAGGTCTGGTCGATAGGGGCCGGGCACACCGAGAAGTACAAGACAGAAACCATCCGACTGGGAGCAGAGTACATGTTTCTGGGCCTGAATGTTTTAGCAGAGCCATCCGAGCCGCTGAGATCCCTCCCAACTTCAGGTTGGCTACGGGTGTGAGTAAGTCACCGGTGAGTCGAAGCCCGACACTTGGCTGGAAGATTATCGAGTGACAGTGCAGATTGGACGTGACAACGATGATGTGGCCATGAAGCACCTCCCCTTGATGCTTGAGGGTTCAGCCAGAGCTTGCTTGAATCAGTTGGCCCCTGGTAGTATTTTCAGTTGGGAAGAGTTGGCCCGAGTGTTCACTAAAACATTCGAAGGCACATGTAACCGACCAGCTAGGCTGACTGAATTGCAGTACTGTGTACAGAAATAGAACGAGACTTTGAGAGATTTCATTCAGAGATGGACTACTCTCCATCACACTATGGAAAATGTGTCAGAGCACCAGGCAGTTTGCGTCTTCAAAGAGGGCATTCGGTACAAAGAGTTGAACTTGAAATTCGGTTGGTCAGGAGACATGTCTCTGGCCCGAATGACGGAAATAGCCACTTGGTACGCTAACGACGAAGAGGAGGACCTACTCCGCAGGGCCAAGAACAAACAAGTCGCCCAAGACACCGGAGGAGGAAATTCCAGTCGGAAGCAGAAACGCAAGGCCGAAGTTGCAGGTCCTGCTGAAGCCACAGTTTTGAATCAAGAAAAGTTCAAGGGAAAGCCTAAAGGGCCATGGATCCCCAAGAAAGTGAAAGATCAAGCGGGAAATGATGTTCTTGATTTACCGTGTCACATACACACCAAATAAGATGAAGAGGGTAACTTAATTCTGCCGAAGCATACCACTCGACAATGTCGACTCCTGATTCAGAGCTTCTGAGAGGGACATCCCAATGAAAAGGAGAAGGAATCTGACAAGGAGGAGGATAAAGAGGAAGACGATGGTTACCCCAATGTCAATGCCACTTTAGTGATTTCTGCTGACATTGAGAGCAAAAGACGACTGAAAGTAATCAATAAAGAAGTGAACATGGTTGCTCCGGCAACTATGACGTATTTGAAATGGTCAAAAACTCCCATTACATTCGACCAGTCCGATCACCCTGCGCATGTTGCTACCCCCGGACGGCAAGCACTGGTGGTCAACCCAGTCATTGGAGTCACCCGACTGACCAAGGTTCTGATGGATGGTGGCAGTGGTTTGAATATTCTTTATGTTGAGACTCTCCGAGGTATGGGCATCCCGGTGTCCAAACTCAACGAGAGCAACATGCGATTCCATGGAGTCATCCCAGGAAAGAAAAAGCAGATTCACTCGGTCAGATCACTCTTGATGTGGTTTTCGGTGATTCAAAGAATTACCGCAAGGAAAAGTTAACATTTGAGGTGGTGGATTTTCACAGTGCCTACCACGCTATTCTGGGCAGGCCTGCATATGCTTGTTTCATGGCTCGACCATGTTACGTATACCTCAAGTTGAAGATGCCTGGCCCCAAAGGCGTGATCATGGTCACAGGGAACCAGCGAAGGGCAGAAGAGTACCTCCAGAAGGGCTCAAAGATTGCTGATGAACAGATGGCAGCAGTAGAAATGGAAGAGTACAACAAGAATGCAGATCCGAGTGATTTGTTGCGAGCCAAGAAACTGTTGGAAATATGCCCTAGAGGCAATAATAAAAGGATTATTATTATATATCCTTGTTCGTGATAACTGTCTTTTATTCATGCTATAATTGTATTATCCGGAAATCGTAATACACGTGTGAATACATAGACCACAACATGTCCCTAGTGAGCCTCTAGTTGACTAGCTCGTTGATCAATAGAATAGTCAAGGTTTCCTGACTATGGACATTGGATGTCATTGATAACGGGATCACATCATTAGGAGAATGATGTGATGGACAAGATCCAATCCTAAGCATAGCACAAGATCGTGTAGTTCTTTTTGCTAGAGCTTTTCCAATGTCAAGTATCTTTTCCTTAGACCATGAGATCGTGTAACTCCCAGATACCGTTGGAGTGCTTTGGGTGTACCAAACGTCACAACGTAACTGGGCGACTATAAAGGTGCACTACAGGTATCTCCGAAAGTGTCTGTTGGGTTGACACGGATCGAGACTAGGATTTGTCACTCTGTATTACGGAGAGGTATCACTGGGCCCACTCGGTAGTACATCATCATAATGAGCTCAAAGTGACCAAGTGTCTGGTCACGGGATCATGCATTATGATACGAGTAAAGTGACTTGCCGGTAACGAGATTGAACCAGGTACTGGGATACCGACGATCGAATCTCGGGCAAGTGACATACCGTCTGACAAATGGAATAGTATACGGGGTTGCTTGAATCCTCGACATCGTGGTTCATCCGATGAGATCATCGAGGAGTATGTGGGAGCCAACATGGGTATCCAGATCCCACTGTTGGTTATTGACCGGAGAGCCGTCTCGGTCATGTCTGCATGTCTCCCGAACCTGTAGGGTCTACACACTTAAGGTTCGGTGACGCTAGGGTTGTATGAATTTGAGTATGTAGCAAACCGAAAGTTGTTCGGAGTCCCGAATGAGATCCTGGACGTCACGAGGAGTTCCGGAATGGTCCGAAGGTAAAGAATTATATATAGGAAGTGCTGTTTCGGCCATCGGGAAAGTTTCGGGGTCACCCGGTATTGTACCGGGACCACCGGAAGGGTCCCGGGGGTCCACCGGGTGGGGCCACCTATCCCGGAGGGCCCCATGGACTGAAGTGGTAGGGGAACCAGCCCCTGGTGGGCTGGTGCGCCCCCCTGGCACCCCCTCTGCGCCTAGGGTTGGGAACCCTAGGGGAGGGGGCGCCCCACTTGCCTTGTGGGGCACTCCACCCCCCTTGGCCGCCCCCCC
Organism: Aegilops longissima; assembly: GCA_021605205.1. NCBI lineage: Eukaryota > Viridiplantae > Streptophyta > Magnoliopsida > Poales > Poaceae > Aegilops > Aegilops longissima. Next base: position 788,243,036 of record CM038677.1, on the reverse strand, counting down.
CCCTAGGAGATCCCATCTCCTAGGGCCGGCGCCCCCCCCCCCCTTGGGGACCCTATATATAGAGGGGGGAAGGGAGGGCAGCCGCACCCTTGCACTTTGCGCCTCCCTCCCCGTACACACCTCTTCCTCCTCCCCGCTTGCTTGGCGAAGCCTCGCCAAGAAGATCTTCTGCATCCACCACCACGCCGTCGTGCTGCTGGATCTTCATCAACCTCTCCTTTCCCCTTGCTGGATCAAGACGAAGGATACATCATGATGACCGTACGTGTGTTGAATGCGGAGGTGCCGTCCGTTCGGCGCTAGGATCTCCGGTGATTTGGATCACGAAGAGAACGACTCCCTCAACCCCGTTCTCTTGAACGCTTCTGCACGCGATCTACAAAGGGTATGTAGATGCATCTCTCTCACTCGTTGCTAGATGAACTCATAGATGGATCTTGGTGAACGTAGGAAAATTTTTATTTTATGCAACGTTCCCCAACAGTGGCATCATGAGCCAGGTTTATGTGTAGTTCTCTATTGCACGAGTAGAACACAATTTGCTGTGGGCGTAGATGTTGTCAACTTTCTTTCCGCTACTAGTCTTATTTTGCTTCAGCGGTATTGTGGGATGAAGCGGCCCAGACCGAACTTACACGTACGCTTACGTGAGACAGGTTCCACCGACTGACATGCACTAGTTGCATAAGGTGGCTAGCGGGTGTCTGTCTCTCCCACTTTAGTTGGAGCGGATTCGACGAAAAGGTTCCCTATGAAGGGTAAATAGAAGTTGACAAATCACGTTGTGGCTTTCATGTAGGTAAGAAAACGTTCTTGCTAGAACCCTATTGCAGCCACGTAAAAACTTGCAACAACAATTAGAGGACGTCTAACTTGTTTTTGCAGCAAGTGTTTTGTGATGTGATATGGCCAAAGTTGTGATGAATGATGAAAGATATATATGTGATGTATGAGATCATGTTCTTGTAATAGGAATCACGACTTGCATGTCGATGAGTATGACAACCGGCAGGAGCCATAGGAGTTGTCTTTATTTTTTTTATGACCTGCGTGTCATTGAGAAACGCCATGTAAATTACTTTACTTTATTGCTAAACGTGTTAGCCATAGTAGTAAAAGTAATAGTTGGCGAGCAACTTCATGGAGACACGATGATGGAGATCATGATGATGGAGATCATGGTGTCATGCCGGTGACAAGATGATCATGGAGCCCCGAAAATGAAGATCAAAGGAGCTATATGATATTGGCCATATCATGTCACTACTATATAATTGCATGTGATGTTTATTATGTTTTTGCATCTTGTTTACTTAGAACGACGGTAGTAAATAAGATGATCCTTATAATAATTTCAAGAAAGTGTTCTCCCTAACTGTGCGCCGTTGCTAAAGTTCGTGCTTCAAGCACCACGTGATGATCGGTGTGATAGATTCTTACGCTCACATACAACGGTGTAAGACAGTTTTACACATGCAAAACACTTAGGTTAACTTGACGAGCCTAGCATGTACAGACATGGCCTCGGAACACAAGAGACCGAAAGGTCGAACATGAGTCGTATGGAAGATACGATCAACATGGAGATGTTCACCGATGATGAATAGTCCGTCTCACGTGATGATCAGACACGGCCTAGTCGACTGGGATCATGTAACACTTAGATGACTAGAGGGATGTCAAATCTGAGTGGGAGTTCATTATATAATTTGATTAGATGAACTTAATTATCATGAACTTTAGTCTAAAATCTTTGCAAAATGTCTTGTAGATCAAATGGCCAACGCTCATGTCACCATGAACTTCAACGCGTTCCCAGAGAAAACCAAGCTGAAAGACGATGGCAACAACTATTCGGACTGGGTCCGGAACCTGAGGATCATCCTCATAGTAGCCAAGAAACAATATGTCCTAGAAGAACCGCTAGGTGAAGCACCCATCCCAGAGAACCAAGACATTATGAACGCTTGGCAGTCTCGTGCTGATGATTACTCCCTCGTTCAGTGCGGCATGCTTTACATCTTAGAACCGGGGCTCCAAAAGCGTTTTGAGCAACACGGAGCATATGAGATGTTCGAGGAGCTGAAAATGGTTTTCCAAGCTCATGCCCGGGTCGAGAGATATGAAGTCTCCGACATGTTCTATAGTTGTAAGATGGAGGAAAATAGTTCTGTCAGTGAGCACATACTCAAAATGTCTGGGTTGCACAACCGCCTGTCCCAGCTGGACATTAACCTCCCAGACGAGGCGGTTAGTGACAGAATCCTTCAGTCGCTCCCACCGAGCTAGAAGAGCTTTGTGATGAACTACAATATGCAGGGGATGGTGAAAACTATTCCTGAAGTATTCTCAATGCTAAAGTCAGCAGAGGTAGAAATCAAGAAAGAACATCAAGTGTTGATGGTCAATAAAACCACTAAGTTCAAGAAGGGCAAGGGTAAGAAGAACTTAAAGAAGGACGGCAAGGATGTTGCCGCGCCCGGTAAGCCAGTTGCCGGGAAGAAATCAAAGAATGGACCCAAGCCTGAGACTGAGTGCTTTTATTGCAAAGGGTAGGGTCACTGGCAACGGAACTGCCCCAAATACTTAGCAGACAAGAAGGCCGGCAACACTAAAGGTATATTTGATATACATGTAATTGATGTGTACCTTACCAGTACTCGTAGTAACTCCTGGGTATTTGATACCGGTGTCGTTGATCATATATGTAACTCACAGCAGGAGCTGCGGAATAAGCGGAGACTGGCGAAGGACGAGGTGACGATGCGCGTCGGGAATGGTTCCAAGGTCGATGTGATCGCCGTCGGCACGCTACCTCTACATTGACCTACGGGATTAGTTTTAAACCTCAATAATTGTTATTTAGTGCCAAGTTTGAGCATGAACATTGTATCAGGATCTCGTTTAATGCAAGATGGCTACACATTTAAATCCGAGAATAATGGTTTTTCTATTTATATGAGAGATATGTTTTATGGTCATGCTCCGATGGTCAATGGTTTATTCTTAATGAATCTCGAACGTAATATTACACACATTCATAGTGTGAATACCAAAAGATGTAAAGTTGATAACGATAGTCCCACATAATTGTGGCACTGCCGCCTTGGTCACATTGGTGTCAAACGCATGAAGAAGCTCCATGCTGATGGACTTTTAGAGTCTCTCGATTATGAATCGTTTGACACATGCGAACCATGCCTTATGGCCAAAATGACCAAGACTCCGTTCTCCGGAACAATGGAGCGAGCAACCAACTTATTGGAAATCATACATACCGATGTGTGCGGTCCGATGAGCGTTGAGGCTCGCGGAGGATATCGTTATGTTCTCACTCCCACTGATGACTTGAGTAGATATGGGTATGTCTACTTGATGAAACACAAGTCTGAGACCTTTGAAAAGTTCAAGGAATTTCAGAATGAGGTAGAGAATCAACGTGACCGAAAAATAAAGTTATTACGATCAGATCATGGAGGAGAATATTTAAGTCACGAATTTGGTACACACTTAAGGAAATGTGGAATCGTTTCACAACTCATGCCGCCTGGAACACCTCAGCGTAACGGTGTGTCCGAACGTCGTAATCGCACTCTATTGGATATGGTGCGATCTATGATGTTTCTTACAGATTTGCCGCTATCATTTTGGGGATACGCTCTAGAGACAGCTACATTCACTTTAAATAGGGCACCGTCTAAATCCTTTGAGACGACACCGTATGAATTATGGTTTGGGAAGAAACCTAAGCTGTCGTTTCTAAAAGTTTGGGATGCGATGCTTATGTCAAGAAACTTCAACCTAAAAAGCTCGAACCCAAGTCGGAAAAATGCGTCTTCATAGGATACCCTAAGGAAACCATTTGGTATACCTTCTACCTTAGATCCGAAGGCAAGATCTTTGTTGCCAAGAATGGATCCTTTCTGGAAAAAGAGTTTCTCTCGAAAGGAGTAAGTGGGAGGAAAGTAGAACTCGATGAAGTACTACCTCTTGAACCGGAAAGTAGTGCAGCTTAGCAAAATGTTCCTGTGGTGCCTACACCGACTGGAGAGGAAATTAATGATGATGATCAAGGTACTTCGGATCAAGTTGCTACTGAACTTCGTAGGTCCACAAGGACACGTTCCACACTAGAGTGGTATGGCAACCCTGTCCTGGAAATCATGTTGTTGGACAACGGTGAACCTTCGAACTATGAAGAAGCAATGGCGAGCCCAGATTCCAACAAATGGCTTGAAGCTATGCAATCCGAGATAGGATCCATGTATGAAAACAAAGTATGGACTTTGACAGACTTGCCCGATGATCGGCGAGCGATAGAAAACAAATGGATCTTTAAGAAGAAGACGGACGCGGATGGTAATGTTACCATCTATAAAGCTCGACTTGTCGCTAAAGGTTATCGGCAAGTTCAAGGGGTTGACTACGATGAGACTTTCTCTCCCGTAGCGAAGCTGAAGTCCGTCCGAATCATGTTAGCAATTGCCGCATACTATGATTATGAGATATGGCAAATGGACGTCAAAATGGCATTCCTTAACGGCTATCTTAAGGAAGAACTGTATATGATGCAGCCGGAAGGTTTTGTCGACCCTAAGAATGCTAACAAGGTCTACAAGCTCCAGCGATCCATTTATGGGCTGGTGCAAGCATCTCGGAGTTGGAACATTCGCTTTGATGAGATGATCAAAGCGTTTGGGTTTGTGCAGACTTATGGAGAAGCCTGCGTTTACAAGAAAGTGAGTGGGAGCTCTGTAGCATTTCTCATATTATATGTAGATGACATACTTTTGATGGGAAATGATATATAACTTTTGGACAGCATAAAGGTTGAATAAGAGTTTTTCAATGAAGGACCTTGGAGGAGCTGCTTATATATTAGGCTTCAAGATCTATGGAGATAGATCGAGACGCCTCATAGGTCTTTCACAAAGCACATACCTTGAAAAGATATTGAATAAGTTCAAAATGGATCAGTCCAAGAAAGGGTTCTTGCCTCTATTACAAGCTGTGAAATTGAGCTCGGCTCAATGTCCGACCACGACAGAAGATATAAAAGAGATGAGTGTCATCCCCTATGCATCAGCCATAGGTTCTATTATGTATGCCATGCTACGTACCAGACCCGATGTAAACCTTGCCATAAGTTTGGTAGGAAGGTACCAAAGTAATCTCGGCAAGGAACACTGGACAGCGGTCAAGAATATCCTGAAGTACCTGAAAAGGACTAAGGACATGTTTCTCGTTTATGGAGGTGACGAAGAGCTCGTCGTAAAGGGTTACGTTGACGCTAGCTTCGGCACAGATCTGGATGACTCTAAGTCACAAACCGGATACGTGTATATGTTGAATGGTGGAGCAGTAAGCTGGTGCAGCTGCAAGCAGAGCGTTGTGGCGGGATCTACGTGTGAAGCGGAGTACATGGCAGCCTCGGAGGCAGCGCATGAAGCAATTTGGGCGAAGGAATTCATCACCGACCTAGGAGTCATACCCAATGCGTCGGGGCCAATCAAACTCTTCTGTGACAACACTGGAGCTATTGCACTTGCCAAGGAGCCTAGGTTTCACAAGAAGACCAGGCACATCAAGCGTTGTTTCAACTCCATTCGTGAAAATGTTCAAGATGGAGACATAGAAATTTGCAAAGTGCATACGGATCTGAATGTCGCAGATCCGTTGACTAAACCTCTTCCGTGTGCAAAACATGATCAACACCAGAAATCTATGGGTGTTCGATTCATCACAATGTAACTAGATTATTGACTCTAGTGCAAGTGGGAAACTGTTGGAAATATGGCCTAGAGGCAATAATAAAAGGATTATTATTATATTTCCTTGTTCGTGATAATTGTCTTTTATTCATGCTATAATTGTATTATCCGGAAATCGTAATACACGTGTCAATACATGGACCACAACATGTCCCTAGTGAGCGTCTAGTTGACTAGATCGTTGATCAATAGAATAGTCAAGGTTTCCTGACTATGGACATTGGATGTCATTGATAATGGGATCACATCATTAGGAGAATGATGTGATGGACAAGACCCAATCCTAAGCATAGCACAAGATCGTGTAGTTCGTTTTGCTAGAGCTTTTCCAATGTCAAGTATCTTTTCCTTAGACCATGAGATCGTGTAACTCCCAGATACCGTAGGAGTGCTTTGGGTGTACCAAACGTCACAACGTAACTGGGTGACTATAAAGGTGCACTACAGGTATCTCCGAAAGTGTCTGTTGGGTTGACACGGATCGAGACTGGGATTTGTCACTCAGATTACGGAGAGGTATCACTGGGCCCACTCGGTAGTGCATCATCATAATGGGCTCAAAGTGACCAAGTGTCTGGTCACGGGATCATGCATTACTATACGAATAAAGTGACTTGCCGGTAAAGAGATTGAACGAGGTATTGGGATACCGACGATCGAATCTCGGGCAAGTAACATACCGTCTGACAAAGGGAATAGTATACGGGGTTGCTTGAATCTTCGACATCGTAGTTCATCCGATGAGATCATTGAGGAGTATGTGGGAGCCAACATGAGTATCCAGATCCCGCTGTTGGTTATTGACCGGAGAGCCGTCTCGGTCATGTCTGCATGTCTCCCGAACCCGTAGGGTCTACACACTTAAGGTTCGGTGACGCTAGGTTTGTATGAATATGAGTATGCAGCAAACCGAAAGTTGTTCGGAGTCCCGGATGAGATCCCGGACGTCACGAGGAGTTCCGGAATGATCCGGAGGTAAAGAGGAAGTGCTATTTCGGCCATCGGGAAAGTTTCGGGGTCACCCGGTATTGTACCGGGACCACCGGAAGGGTCCCGGGGGTCCACCGGGTGGGGCCACCTATCCCGGAGGGCCCATGGGCTGCAGTGGGAGGGGAACCAGCCCCTGGTGGGCTGGTGCGCCCCCCCTCTGCGCCTAGGGTTGGGAACCCTAGGGGAGGGGGCGCCCCACTTGCCTTGGGGGCACTCCACCACCCTTGGCCGCCGCCCCCCTAGGAGATCCCATCTCCTAAGGCCGCCCCCCCCTTGGGGACCCTATATATAGAGGGGGGAGGGAGGGCAGCCGCACCCTTGCAGTTGGCGCCTCCCTCCCCCTGCTACACCTCTTCCTCCTCCCGCTTGCTTGGCGAAGCCTGCCGAGATCTTGCTGCATCCACCACCACGCCGTCGTGCTGCTGGATCTTCATCAACCTCTCCTTTCCCCTTGCTGGATCAAGACGGAGGAGACGTCACGCTGACCGTACGTGTGTTGAACGCGGAGGTGCCATCCGTTCGGCGCTAGGATCTCCGGTGATTTGGATCACTACGAGAACGACTCCCTCAACCCCGTTCTCTTGAACGCTTTCGCACGCGATCTACAAAGGGTATGTAGATGCATCTCTCTCACTCGTTGCTAGATGAACTCATAGATGGATCTTGGTCAACGTAGGAAATTTTTTATTTTATGCAACGTTCCCCAACAGAAACCTGCTTCAGAGTCCACATTTCAGTTGGGCGGTGAAACAAAGCCTGTTCATATTCACCTGACTGATCCCAATGCTGTTCCGACCCACATCTCAAAAACACTAAATAGTAAATAGGAAGAAGCACTCATCCAGTTCCTCCGTGAGAACTGGGATATGTTTGCATGGAAACCATCTGACATGCCGGGTGTACCCAGGGGACTAGCTTAGCACCATTCGCGCGTCGACCCAAAAGTAAAACCTATCAAGGAACATCTTCGTCGGTCTGCCGTGGAGAAGAGGAAGGCAATTGGTGACGAGGTGGCTCGGCTTCTGGCAGCTGAGTTTATCTGCGAGACATACCACTCCGAGTGGCTCGCCAATGTTGTCATGGTCATCAAGAAAGATGATTCCCTCCGTATGTGTATCGATTTCAAGCACATCAATCGGGCATGCCCGAAAGATCATTTTCCTCTCCCCCGCATCGACCAGATCATCGATTCAACTGCGGGATGTGAGTGTTTGTCCTTTTTGGATGCATATTCCGGGTACCATCAGATCCGACTGTATGGACCCGATGAAATAAAAACAGCCTTCATCACCCCATTCGGGTGTTTTTTCTATGTTACCATGCCCTTTGGACTTAAGAATGTTGGCGCCACGTTCATGCGCATGATTCAGAAGAGCCTGCTCACTCAAATCAGTTGGAACGTGGAAGCGTACATGGATGACATCGTGGTTAAGTCACACGAAGGTACGAACCTGCTGAATGACCTCGCCGAAACATTTGCCAACTTAAGAAGATATGATATCAAGCTCAATCCTTCAAAATACACATTCAGAGTCCCAGGTGGAAAATTACTCGGTTTCCTTGTTTCCGAACGAGGAATAGACGCAAACCCTAAAAAGATTGGAGCCATCCTCTGAATGAAACGCCATGTGTGTGTGCATGATGTTCAAAAGCTTACTAGTTGTTTGGCTACACTGAGTCGATTCATCTCTCGTCTCGGTGAAAAGGCATTGCCTCTTTATCGACTGATGAACAAGTCTGACAAGTTCGAGTGGACTCCTGGAGCTGAAGCCGTCGGTGTTCTGGGAACGGGGGTCCCAGACTTGCCTGCTTGCGGCCCACGGCGTGGCTCTGCGAGCGGGCCCGTACGGCCCATCTTCACCAACAAGCATTAGAGACCCTCGCGAGGGGCCAAGCCTCGCGAGGCGGACGGCACAAGACCTCCTCGGGAGCGGCCTCACCAGGCTGGCTCGCGAGGGGCAGAGATATCAAGGCTGGGCAAACCTCGCGAGGTTCCAATGACACAAGCCATGACGATCGAGATCAGGTGGGCGCCAGCGTGCACAGTGTCCTCGCTTCCTCTTTGGTGCTAGGGAGGCAAGCGTGGATGATGAGTACCGAGGCCTCAGGCCAAGGTTTCCATATCGGTGCAACGATACCAAGACCAGCAGGACGGCAAGACGGAGGTCACCGTGGAGCCCAAGACGGCGTCACCACCAGAGCCTTTGGCAGGCGAAGACTACTTTTGTTAGGATAGCTTGTACTAGTTGTCCCCTTTCAAATTGGCCATTGTGGCATCCCTTCCCGCTCAATATTTAGGAAGAGGACCAGGGCCTCTATAAATAGGGCTAGCCACCATAGTAGGAGGGGACTGAGCCGCAACTCGTCTCGAACTCATTCAGTTCATCCTGACACCCGCCAAGCAGAAGAACACCTCACCTCAGGAGGCTGTTCTTCCCCTTGTACTGTTCGTCCTCAGCCAGAGAGCCAATCCACAACACCACACTGGAGTAGGGTATTACACCACAATGGTGGCCTGAACCTATATAAATCTTGTGTCTCTTGTGTTGCGAGTTCGTTGAGCTAAGCTTAGAGAACCCGGTGAGGCTGAGGGCGTGATATGGTAGGGGGAGATCTTCGTGCGCACCCCAGTGTTGAACCTTGAGGTTTTGCCAGAACCCGAAATCCGACAGAAGAAGCGTTTGTAGAACTCAGCCCTGCTTTCCACCCAGCCGGTGCTTGCTGCCCCATTCAGCAAAGAGCCTCAACTGCTGTATATCGTAGCCACGGAACAAGTTTTCAGCACAGTGCTCACAGTCGAGCGGGAGGTAGAAGGCAAAGCATATAAAGTTTAGCGCCCAATGTACTATATCTCTGAAGTCTTGACTCCGTCCAAGCAAAGGTATCCGCACTACCAGAAGCTTGTCTACGGGATTTATCTGATCATGAAGAAAGTTGCAAATTACTTTGCACTCCAATTGATTTCAGTCGTCAGCGATGCTACATTGTCAATAATTTCAAACAACAGGGATGCAACCGGTCGAGTGGCCCAATGGGTGATTGAACTCCTCCCTTTGGATATCAAGTTCGAGACAAAAAAGGCGATCAAGTCTCAGGCAATAGCAGATTTCCTAGCCGAGTGGATTGAACGGCAACAACTGACTCAGATTCACTCGGAACATTGGACTATGTTCTTTGATGGAACCAAGATATTGAATGGTTCTGGTGCTGGAGTGGTCCTGGTATCCCCAAGAGGTGACGAGATCAGTTATGTCCTTCAGATTCACTTTGATTCTTCAAACAATGAAGCTGAGTATGAAGCACTTTTATATGGGTTGCATATGGCAATTTCACTCGGCGTCCGTCGCCTCATTGTATACGGTGACTCAGTGGTCAATCAAGTGATGAAGGAGTGGGATATCAGCAGCCCGGCTATGACTGGTTACTGCAATGCAGTGAGAAAACTAGAGAAGAAGTTTGAAGGGTTAGAGCTCCACCACATACCCCGCATCAAGAATCAACCGCTGATGATCTGGCGAAGATAGGTTCCACTCGAAAACCTATTCCCAGCAATGTGTTCTTGGAGCATCTCCACACCCCGTCGGTTCAAGAAGATACTTTTACAGAAGAGCCCCCACAACCAATAAGCTCAATCGATCCGACTGAGATTGAAGTCCCAGGTGTAGTCGACTTGATCATGGAGGTTTTAGTGATCACCCCCGACTGGACGGTGCCATATATTGAACATATACTCAGGCAGGAGCTCCCAGAGGATGAGGATGAGGCCCACCGGATCGTCTGCCGATCCAAAGCCTTCACAATGATAAGTGGACAGCTTTACAGAGAAAGTGTTACAAGAGTTGCTCAGCGTTGGATCTCTCCAGAAGAAGGTCGACTAATCGTAAATGAGATCCACTCGGGGACCTGTGGTCACCACGCATCCTCTTGGACCATCGTGGCCAACGCATACCGAGTAGGATTTTACTGGCCGTGTGCAAATGAGATGGCTAAAGATATAGTCGACAAGTTCGAAGGCTGCCAGTTTTACTCAAACCTGTCTCACAAACCTGTGTCTGCCTTGAATACTATTCCACTCGTCTGGCCCTTTGCAATTTGGGGATTGGACATGGTGGGAACTTTCAATACTGGCAGAAGCGGCTTCACTCATTTGCTCGTAGCAGTCGACAAGTTCACTAAATGGATCAAAGCCAAGCCTATCAAGAACCTTGATTCAAGCACTGACATTAGCTTGATCAGAGAGCTGATATTCAGATATGGAGTCCCTCACAGCATCATCACAGATAAAGGCTCCAACTTTGATTCTGATGAGTTCAGAGCATTTTGCGCTTCCCAAGGCACTCTGGTCGATTACGCATCCGTTGCGCACACACAGTCGAATGGACAGGCGGAAAGAGCGAATGGCTTGATCCTTCAAGGGCTGAAACCCCGACTGATGCGTGATCTCAAGCATGCTGTTGGAGCTTGGGTTACTGAGTTTCCATCTGACCTATGGGGACTAAGAACAACTCCCAACCGGTCGACTAATCGATATCATTTCTTCGTGGTGTATGGTGTTGAAGCCGTGCTTCCGAGTGATTTGCTGCACAATGCTCCCCGAGTGGAACTCTTCTCATAAGCTGAAGCTGAACAAGCACGTCAGGACACAGTGGATCTCCTAGAAGAAGAGCAAGAGATGGCTCTGATCCGATCGACCATTTCTCAACAAGACCTATGCCGGTTCCATGCCCAAAATATCAGAGGCCGAGCATTTTCAGGAAGGAGATCTTGTGCTCCGCGTGCACCAGAAATGGCCTCACAAGCTTGCTTCGGCCTGGGAAGGACCATTCATCATCACCAAGGTACTCCACAATGGGGCATATCACCTCTACAATGTAACCAAGAAAGAAGATGAGCCACGCTCGTGGTATGCGGATATGCTCCGCCGTTTTTATACCTAAGCACTCAAATCGATGAGTTGTAATAAGAATCCTTCAGTTTGCTTATCAAAGACAAGATTTTTTTTTGTAGTATCTTAATGATTGTTATTCTATAGGCATATGTGCTCAAATCCCCCAGTGGGTGGCTTAGCCGCGAATCCGATTCACCTAAGTTTCAAAAACACTCCGAGTGAAGAGCAACCCCCTCACTCGGGGGCTTAGCCGCGAACCCGATTCGCCTAAGTTTCAAAAACACTCTGAGTGAAGAGCAACCCTCTCACTCGGGGGCTTACTTGTGAGCACGTACTCGCCTAAGTTACAAAAACTACTCCGAGATGAGAGCAATCCTCCCACTCGGGGGCTTAGCTGCGATCCCGTACTCGCCTAACTGCCAAAACTACTCCGAGTGGAGAGCAATCCTCCCACTCGGGGGCTTAGATGCGATCCCGTAATCGCCTAAGTTACAAAAACTACTCCGAGTGGAGAGCAATCCTCCCACTCGGGGGCTTAGCTGCGATCCCGTACTTGCCTAAGTTACAAAACTACTATGAGTGGAGAGCAATCCTACCACTCGGGGGCTTAGCTGCGATCATGTACTCGCCTAAGTTACAAAACTACTCCAAGTGGAGAGCAATCCTCCTACTTAGGGGCTTAGCTGCGATCCCATACTCGCCTAATTTACAAAACTACTCCGAGTGGAGAGAAATCCTCCCACACGGGGGTTTAGCTGCGATCCCGTACTCGCCGAAGTTACAAAAACTACTCCGAGTGGAGTCCAATCCTCCCACTCGAGGGCTTAGCTGTGATCATGTACTCGCCTAAGTTACAAAACTACTCCGAGTGGAGAGAAATCCTTTCACTAGGGGCTTAGCTGCAATCTTGTACTCGCCTAAGTTACAAAAACACTCCGAGTGGAGAGCAATACTCCCACTCGGGGGCTTAGCTGCGATCCCATACTCGCCTAAGTTACAAAATACTCCGAGTGAAGAGCAACCCTCTCACTCGGGGGCTTAGCTATGATCCCTTACTCGCCTAAGTTACAAAACACTCCGAGTGAAGAGCAACCCTCTCATCGGGGGCTTAGCTTCGATCCCGTACTCTCCTAATTTACAAAAAACGCTCTGACTAGAGAGCAATCCTCCCACTCGGGGGCTTAGCTGCGATCCCGTACTCGCCTAAGTTACAAAACAAACTCTGAGTGACGAGCAATCCTCTCACTCGGACGCTTGGCTGCATACTCAGAGCTACGCCACAAGTACAACGTATGGTTGCACTCAGAGCTGCGCCACAAGTACAACGTATGGTTGCACCCGGAGTTGCGCCACAAGTACAACGTATGGTTGCACTCGGAGCTACGCCACAAATACAATGTATGGTTACACTCGGAGCTGCGCCACGAGTACATCGTCTGGTTGCCCTCGAAGCTGCGCCACAAGTACAACGTCTACTCTGAGTGAAGAGCGGGCCTTTCACACGAAGATTCAGCTATGATTCCCAATTCGCTCGAGTCAAGAAATCTGAAAGTGATGAAGACAAAGCAACCACATTCGAAAGAAAAACCAAGGTCGGATAATTCCATGAAGGTTCGAAATCACCGGCAGAAGTACTCAAGCATCAAGCCCGAATTTTTTTTAACGACTACGGGATCACTCGGCATTCCGGGGCAAATAAAGTCGAGTTATTGAGTGTTCACTCGGCGGGAGTAGGACTTGTTGGCTCGATGAAGTTCTCAAGGTCGATGCCGTCTGCAAATACGAGTAGCAGCGTCGATGAAGGTCTCCATGAAGGACTGGAATTGAAGCTTCTTGGTGTTGGCGACCTTGAGAGTCGCCAGCTTCTCTTCTCTAACTTCCTTGCAATGAACGCGGACCAGAGACAGAGCCACGTCAGCACCGTAGCGAGCAGATGACTTCTTCCACGCCTGCACTCGGCCAGGGATTTCATTGAGTCGAGTCATCAGAGACTCGAGATCATTCTGGAATGTCACACCTGGCCAGAGTTCCATGTTGATCCGCGACACTGGCACTTTTAGTCGGGAAAGGTAGTCCAAGACATTGGCAAGACAAGATTCCAGTCGCAACACATTCATGGCAGCTTCGTCCTTACCGGGAGAATTGATGGGGTCCACGCTTGTCTCGATCCGCCCGGTTTCCTCCTCAAAGTTTTGACAGATTTCTGCGCAAACATAAGGTGTTTAAATAATAGAGACACAACAAAAAGGTTCTTTGTAGTCAGTCGGATAAAGAAAGGTACCTTCAAGCGTGAGGAACATCTTCTTGGCAAGACATCCGAGATAAGTTTCCAGTTCGTCCCTCTGCCGGGCGAGAACACCAACTGTATCTGTCAAGGCCACCTTCTCCTCCTTTAGCTGCATGACTTCTTTCTTCGCCTCATCGACATCGGTTTTAAGATTTGCATTCTCCTCTTCTAACTTACCGACTGAAGCCAGCTTCTTATCGGCAAGTTCGGTCTTCTCTCGCGCCGTTTTCTGCGCCGCTGCAAGGTCAAGATCCTTCTGCTACAGATCCTGCTTCATTTTGTCTACAGAAATAACATTCTTCAGATGATCTTGGAGTTGACAGTTCTCACTACGCACATCTGTTCGAGTGGAATCACTCGGTTTAAAGGTCGAAAAGAAAAGGTAGCAAGGCGAGCAGCCAACAAGTGGTTACCTCCCATGGCAGCTGCTTCATCCTTGGCGTTCTGCAAGTTTGCCTTAGCCAGCTCCAGGTCGAGGTTAAGATGGGTCCGCTTCCTCTCCAAGTCAGCAAACCTACACCCAAGCTCACAAGATTTCTGCAATCAATCAACAAGACGTGTTAGTCGACAGAAACAAGAATCAGTCACTTTCGAGTGATAAGATGCAAATATTATTATGGCAAAAGAGTTCTAAGACTACCGCTGAATCAAACATTCGATAGTAGTCTCGGGGACTACACCCAGTGGGTGCACTTGGCGTGGCCCCACTAGCTTAATTTCCCACTTGACATGGTCTTCCCAGTAAGAGTGGAAGGAGTAAAAAAACGACAACATTTTTTCTCAGACCACCGCCGACTGCCCCCAGTCGACCACGCTGTCGGGGACTACACCCAGTTGGTGCACTTAGCGTGCCCCCACTGGTTCGGTTCCCACTTGGCACGACCTGTCTAGACCGAGTGGAAGTACTACAAACAAACATTTTGCAAAGACCCCCGCTGAACCAAACATTTGAAGGCAGTCTCATGGACTACACCCAGTGGGTGCCTCTGCGTTCCCCCACTGGTTCAAGAGTTCACTCGACGCGACCTGGTCAACTCAAGTGAAAAGAACTACAATACAAAAGAGAAACACCCACTGGGTGTACGGACTCAAGGAGCAAACTTATGATAGACACGCATAAGGTTCCAAAACGCTCATCCACGGACATCTTACGAATACTAAAGCAACAGTTCTGAAGTAGCATATCCTAACAGAGCAAAGATCAAGCTGAATGCCGACTCAGAAATCAACTTACAATCCCACTTACTTGGACATTGGCTTGAAGGGCACAGCTGGCATCATCGGCGGCCTTGCTGGTCTCGTACACCACCTTCATTCGGTCCATCATTAGGTCTGCTTGGAGTATGGCTTCCTTAGCAGCGCCTACCTGGTCCTCCAGGACATGGCGAGTAACGAAAAGTGGAGCTGGTGGAGCAGATGGAGCAGCTAGAGGAGCTAAAGCCTGGAGTTGCACAGTCGGAGTGAGAGCTTGAGCAGTTGATGCCGACGGTCGATCAGTCGACACAGGATCAACAAAGGAAACAAAACTTCGAATTGGATCTCCGGGTTGTTGAATGAAACGTCTCCAACGTATCTATAATGTTTTATTGTTCCATGCTATTATATATTCTGTTTGGATGTTTAATGGGCTTTATTATACACTTTTATATTATTTTTGGGACTAACCTAGTGACCGGAGGCCCAGCCCAAATTGCTATTTTTTGCCTATTTCAGTGTTTTGTAAAAAAAAGAATATCAAACGGAGTCGAAATGGAATGAAACCTTCGGGGACGTGATTTTTGGAACAAACATGATCCAGAGGACTTGGAGTGGACGTCAAGCAATCAACGAGGAGGCCACGAGGCAGGGGGCACGCCCTCCAACCATCGTGGCTCCACCGATCTACTTCTTCCTCCTATATATACCTACGTACCCCCAAACCATCTACATAGGAGCCAAAACCCTATTGCCACCGCCGTAACCTTCTGTACCTGTGAGATCCCATCTTGGGGCCTTTTCCGGCGCTCCGCCAGAGGGGGCATTGATCACGGAGGGCTTCTACATCAACACCATAGCCTCTCCGATGATGTGTGAGTAGTTTACCTTAGACCTTCAGGTCCATAGTAATTAGCTAGATGGCTTCTTCTCTCTCTTTGGATCTCAATACAAAGTTCTCCTCGATCCTCTTGGAGATCTATTCGATGTAATCTTCTTTTGCGGTGTGTTTGTCGAGATCCGATGAATTGTGGGTTTATGATCAAGATTATCTATGAACAATATTTGAATCTTCTCTGAATTCTTTTATATATGATTGCTTATCTTTGCAAGTCTCTTCGAATTATCAGTTTGGTTTGGCCTACTAGATTGATCTTTGTTGCAATGGGAGAAGTGCTTAGATTTGGGTTCAATCCTGCGGTGCTCGATCCCAGTGACAGTAGGGGAAACGACACGTATTGTATTGTTGCCACTGAGGATAAAAATATGGGGTTTATATCATATTGCATGAGTTTATCCCTCTACATCATGTCATCTTTCTTAAAGCGTTAGTCCGTTCTTATGAACTTAATACTCTAGATGCATGCTGGATAGCGGTCGATGTGTGGAGTAATAGTAGTAGATGCTGGCAGGAGTCCGTCTACTTGTCACGGACGTGATGCCTATATACATGATCATATCTAGATATTCTCATAACTATGCTCATTTCTATCAATTGCTCGACAGTAATTTGTTCACCCACCATAATACTTTTGCTATCTTGAGAGAAGCCACTAGTGAAACCTATGGCCCCGGTTCTATTTTCCATCATATTAATCTTCCGTCAGCGAGCTATGTATATTACTGTTTATTTTGCAATCTTTACTTCTTAATCTTTATCACAAAAATACCAAAAATATTATCTTATCATCTCTATCAGATCTCACTTTTGCAAGTGGCTGTGAAGGGATTGACAACCCCTTTGTCGCGTTGGTTGCAAGGTTCCTATTTTTTGTGTAGGTGCGAGGGACTTGAGCGTGCTCTCCTACTGGATTGATACCTTGGTTCTCAAAACTAAGGGAAATACTTACGCTACTTTGCTGCTTCACCCTTTACTCTTCAAGGGAAAACCAACGCAGTGCTCAAGAGGTAGCACTGAATGACCTGTTCTGGTGCTGAAGTCGAGTGGGACACTTTACTGGCAGGTGCCTTGTTGCTCAGAGTCCTGCCCCTTCTCCTTGTGCTCTTTTGTGGCAGTTCTTCATCATCGTATGGAAGTTCAATAACATTTGGTAGAGCTGCAAAACATTCGACCGTAAGACTTCAGTCGACCGTCAGAACAGTTGGAAAAGTAAAAACATGACTGTGGAGTTGTACCTGCCAGAGAAGTGGCCGCGTCTACAGTTTCCTCGTCATCTTGCTCCCTGTCAATATTCATGGACGTCCCAGAAGTAGCAGCAATGAACACTCCAAAATCCACTCGGTCAAGCAGGCGAATGAGTCGACAATGAAACAGAAGACAAATAGAAGAAACGTAACACTTACGCAGAAGCAACAGGAACGTCCACCTTGATATTGGGCAGAGCCTTCCGAGGATTCGAGGATGCAACCTTGGGCTTCTTCGCGGCCTTCTCCAACGGCTCTAGAGTTGAAGTCTGAGTGCGCTGCGGAACTTGCGTGCTTGGCGAAGCTGGTTTTCCGGGCCCGCCCGCAGGATCGTGCGACTGTTTGGAACGCCGCTCAGAGCGAGGCGGCGAGTCGACTTCTTCACTACTACTAGAGTCCTCGTTGCCTCCCTCGGTGTCATCCCCAGATTCCCAGTCGGCGCTTCCATCTTCGCACTCCTCTCGTTCTGGGAGTTGTTCCCTGTTCGACATCGAGTACATCTTGGTGTAAATCTGCAAGGCACAAGTCAACAAAAATCAATCAGATTCAAGAGCAAGTGCAGTTCAAGAGAAGAAAACACTTGAAAACTTGGGCCTGACCTCCTCTGGCTCATGGTTGGTGTCGAATGGCTGAATCCTCCTGGACCCCCTAGGGTTATCCTTGTTTTCAGTAATGCTCCTCAGCCATTGAGCCATCGTCTCCTAGGCGACCTCCTCTGGGTGGACCCAAGCGGTGTCTCCAGGGCCCGAGTACATCCACATCGAGTGATCACGGGCTTGGAGAGGCTGGATGCGTCGACTGAGGAACACCTCCAACAGATCCATGCCAGCCACACCCTCCCGGACCAAGTTACCGACCTGGTCGACTGAAAGAGATACTTCGCCTTTCTCCTCCAGGGTCACAGTCAATGAAGAAGGTTGGAGGAGTGATGACCCACAAGTATGGGGGATCTATCATAGTCCTTTCGATAAGTAAGAGTGTCGAACCCAACGAGGAGCAGAAGGAAATGATAAGCGGTTTTCAGCAAGGTATTCTCTGCATGCACTGAAATTATAGGTAACAGATAGTTTTGTGATAAGATAATTTGTAACGAGAAACAAGTAACAGAAGTAAATAAAGTGCAGCAAGGTGGCCCAATCCTTTTTGTAGCAAAGGACAAGCCTGGACAAACTCTTATATAAAAGAAAGTTCTCCCGAGGACACATGGGAATTATCATCAAGCTAGTTTTCATCACGTTCATACGATTCGTGTTCGGTACTTTGATAATTTGATATGTGGGTGGACCGGTGCTTGGGTGTTGTCCTTACTTGGAGAAGCATCCCACTTATGATTAACTCCTATTCCAAGCATCCGCAACTACAAAAGAAGTATTAAGGTAAACCTAACCATAGCATGCAACATATGGATCCAAATCAGCCCCTTACGAAGCAACGCATAAACTAGGGTTTGAGCTTCTGTCACTCTAGCAACCCATCATCTACTTATTACTTCCCAATGCCTTCCTATAGGCCCAAATAATGGTGAAGTGTGATGTAGTCGACGTTCACATAACACCACTAGAGGAGAGACAACATACATCTCATCAAAATATCAAACGAATACCAAATTCACATGACTACTAATAGCAAGACTTCTCCCATGTCCTCAGGAACAAACGTAACTACTCACAAAGCATATTCATGTTCATAATCAGAGGAGTATTAATATGCATATAGGATCTGAACATATGATCTTCCACCAAATAAACCAACTAGCATCAACTACAAGGAGTAATCAACACTATTAGCAACCTACAAGTATCAATCCCAGACTTAGAGACAGGAATTGGATAGAAGAATGAACTAGGGTTTGAGAGGAGATGGTGCTGGTGAAGATGTTGATGGAGATTGGCCCCCTCCTGATGAGAGGAGCGTTGGTGATGATGATGGTGATGATTTCCCCCTCCCAGAGGGAAGTGTCCCCGGCAGAACAGCTCCGCTGGAGCCCTAGATTGGTTGCGCCAAGGTTCCGCCTCGTGGCAGCGGAGTCTCGTCCCGAAAGCTTGCTTATGATTTTTCTTCGGACGAAAGAATTCATATAGCAAAAGATGGCCACCGGAGGGCCACCAGGGGGCCCACAAGGCAGTGGGGCGCGCCCAGGGGGGTAGGGCGTGCTCCCACCCTCGTGCCCAGGGTGTGGGTCCCCTCTGGTATTTCTTCCGCTCAATATTAATATTATTTCCAAAAGTAACTTCCGTGGAGTTTCAGGACTTTTGGAGTTGTGGAGAATAGGTCTCTAATATTTGCTCCTTTTCCAGCCCAGAATTCCAGCTGCCAGCATTCTCCCTCTTTTATGTAAACCTTGTAAAATAAGAGAGAATAGGCATAAGTATTGTGACATAATGTGTAATAACAATCCATATTGCAATAAATATCAATATAAAAGCATGATGCAAAATGGACGTATCAACTCCCCCAAGCTTAGACCTCGCTTGTCCTCAAGCGGAAGCCGATAACGATAAATATGTCCACATGTTTAGAGGTAGAGGTGTCGATAAAATAAAATACGGACATGAGGGCATCATGATCATCCTTATAACAGCAACATATATATATTCACAATGGCAAGTATGAATCAGAAACTTTATTGAGAACTAACAAACTATAATCTTAGTCATTGAAGCAATTGCAATTTATCATAACATCAGAAAGAGTCTATATCAGAGCTTTTCAGCAATTTCACATACTCAACTATCATTTAGTCTTTCACAATTGCTAACACTCACGCAATACTTGTGGTTACGGAGTTTTAATCAGACACAGAGAAAGATAGGGCTTATAATTTTGCCTCCCAACCTTTTACCTCAAGGGTAATGTCAACAATAATAGTTCATGCTAACTTACATCCAATTAGATATATATATCAGGATCTTTCCGACACACTGTGCTTGCCAAAGGATAAAATGTAAAAAGGAAAGGTGAAAATCACCACGACTCTTGCATAAGGTTAAGAGATAAAAGTAAAAGATAGGCCGTTCGCAGAGGGAAGTAGAGGTTGTCATGCGCTTTCATGGTTGGATGTACGAAATCTTAATGCAAAAGAACGTCACTTTATATTTCCACTTGTGATATGGACCTTTATTATGCAGTCTGTCGCTTTTATTTCTTCCACATCACAAGATCGTATAAAGCTTATTTCCTCCACACTAATCAATCATACATATTTACAGAGCAATTTTTATTTCTTGCACCGATGACAACTTACTTGAAGGATCTTACTCAATCCATAGGTAGATATGGTGGACTCTCATGGCAAAACTGGGTTTAAGGGTATTTGGAAGCACAAGTAGTATCAATACTTAGTTCAAAGAATTTGGCTAGCGTGAGGGGGAAAGGCAAGCTCAACATGTTGGATGATCCATGACAATATACTTTATTTCAGATATGAGAAAACATAACCCATTACGTTGTCTTCCTTGTCCAACATCAACTCTTTAGCATGTCATATTTTAATGAGTGCTCACAATCATAAAAGATTTCCAAGATAGTATATTTATATGTAAAACCTATCTTTCTTTATTACTTCCTATTAATTGCAACGATGACCAAAGCTATGTTTGCCAACTCTCAACAATTTTTAATCATCACACTCTTTCTATGTGAAGTCATTACTCTCCATAAGATCAATATGATCTCTTTGCAAAAATACTAATGTGAGCCCGAGCTGCAGTGATCCTGGTATCTAGGCCATGCATATATACCGTGATCTGTGGTGCTGCAGGTATAGCTACATGTACAGCAGCAGAACATGGCCCAGGGGTCAGATAACTCCATTAGGTAACGTTACCACGGGCCAGATGGAGATGGATGTCGTGGTCTGTTTTCTGTGCGATTCTGTTCTAACGGAGTGTTGCAACTCATCTATGATAGACAACTGTTGCAGCCACCAATCTTCCCCGGCACTCCTCTTCTATCCTTATTATTGGTGATTCGTACAACCACCCCGGCGACTGATTCAACTTCAGCCAGATCCAGCACAACTAGACATGGCCGAACTACCACTGTCTACATTTACTTGTGTTTAACTCACTGAACTAACAAACTGGCAACCTATATGCAACTGCTTCCTGGTCATGTCAGGTCGACTTTGAATTAACCAGAAGCATGCACCATGTCATATGCAAAGTGCACATATAATTAAATAGAACCTTCTAATGTTATAGTAGTCGACATGAAATTCAGTAGCGTAAGAGTTTATGATCTACCCCAGCTAGGTAGGATGGCCAACAAATTATTCTTATTAGCAATTGACCGACACAAAACTACAATTAGCCAGCTTGAACAAGCTCTAACTATACACACAAAACACAAATCTGAAGATTGGCGGAATTACATAAGTCACAGTCAGCAGCCTTGTGGCAGTTGTTTCGACGGTGGCCTTCGACACCACAATTCTTGCATCTCGAGGGCTTGCGAGGCTGTTTTGGTACATCGCCACGATCAAGACAAGTTTTCCATTTGTGGCCTTGTCTCCTACAGATACTGTAGAATCTGGTCCATATACTCAACCTTTCGTATGGTGTCGTCTCTCTGCTTGTGGTAGGCCTCCCCATCTCCTTTCGCTTAGTTGGAGGTAATAACCTTGCTAACATATTTCCTGACTCATTTGCTGAACTGTAGTCATCATTAACCATATAAATAGTTGTCCGTACTAGCGCAGCTCCCGCCATGCCTTCGGAATGAACTCGGTTGAAACATCTCCATTTTCTTCATTTCAGCTGCACAATGCTAACAGATTTATTAGGTGCTCATATTCTTCTGCACTACTGTCTGCCATTCGCACAAGCTCCATTGCATGCATATACATGTTAAAATGCCTGAAGCTAAATGAGTTCTCCTGAGCATGGTCCCTCTGGTACTGACAAAGATGCTCTGGTAGGATATCCCGTGCATCTGGGGTCCATCTTTTAAGTATACGCTTCTTAGGGATTTCTGTAATGCGTATTAAATCTAGGACCTGCAACCGAACACATCAAATGATTTGAGTCACACAATAACTTTTCATCTACATAATTTATGCGACAAGAATTAGCAGGTCTAATTACCTTTAATACATGGCTGCACAGCAGTCCCATGCGTGCAAACTGACCACTATCACAATCGAATTCCTCCCCACAGTCACTCTCTTTTTAATACAAAGGACCCAAATACTATTTTGCCTTCTTCAGCACATTCCATTTGCACCAACTGTGTGCGGTGTTAGGCATCATATTTTGTATCGCTACTTTGATTGCTTGATTCTGATCTGAAATTCAAACACATCAAATCATTTCCCATTATTTAATGCATAAATTTCAGATGCTTTGGAGTAATCACTAAATCAATGGTTCAAGTGTTCTTCACAACATCTTACCTATAAGTATTGTTTGTGGCGCAGCCCGACCCATTATCCTAACGAATCCTGTAAAAAACCACTCAAATGTCTCATCATTATACTCTGCTATGTACTATCTGTTGTCCTTTGAACACAACAATCTTATCAGCGCAGGGCATTCACCATGGCAAGAACCAGTATTTTTCACTATTGGTTTCCCCTACAAACACGAATTCAGTCAATCTTAGCATAAATCATACATGGCCTATTAAAAAATCTGAAATGATTACACAAAATGTATTACCGCGTGTCGTGGAATTGTCACGGCAGATGTCCTAGTGTAAGGACTTAGTCGCGAGGCCAACGCATCTATGTGGTAGCTTGAAGGGGTTGAGCGGAATCGAGAGACGCAACACATAAGACGAGGATTTAGACAGCTTCAGGCCCCGGGAAACATCATCCGGTAATAACCCTACATGGTGTTTGTGGCTAGGACTCATTATGATCATGAGGGATTCGCCGTAAGCCGGCTCTCCTCTTTCTGTCTAGCCATAGATATTGTTTCTTGTTCCTCTTTGGGGAGCCCTACCCCTCCTTATATAAGTTGAAGGGGCGGCTTACATGTAGAGTCCTATTAGGATTAGAACTAACTTATTCTCTATTACAAGTCGGATACAAGTACGGGTCTTGCTTCCTCGTAAAGGAAATATTCCTCATGCCTTCTGTCTTAAGCCGGTCCACCATAATATGAGCCGGCCTACTGGGCCTTGGGCCTAGTCTTCTATGTGACCCGCCGTCGGGGTCATTAGTGAATGTCTGACCAGTGAGCCGCCAGACCCGTGAGTCGCCCGTCCTCCGGCGGGTCATCGGTGAAGCGCCAAGTCCGGCGGGGTTATACTTCCGGCCGGGTCATACCGCGGGGTATATCACTGACATTAGCCCCCAGTTTAATTTGGATTTATCCATGTTAAACTGATCCTGTAAAACAAACACAAGAACAACTTTGACAGATTGTGTTCCGGGTTAAAAATTCTTGTACGCCGGCACCTGATCATCCTTAATTCCTTGTGCACCGGGTTAAATATTCTCCTGAGACTGGAGCTGGTTATACTTAAGTCCAATTGTCATTTCCTTCATCTAGAAAATCCGGGTCAAATAAGCTAGCTTCATACTGAATTTGCTGATGTTGGTTTCTCACAGAAAAGTATTGTGAAGAATAATCTACTTGAGTCGGCTTCCAAGGCGCCGGGTTAAATAATTTTCGTCTTCAAATACTCATCTAATATTCAGCCGGCTTGAAAATGTAAAACTTGTCGGTTTATCATTACCAAAAACTACCAGATTATAAAACAGACGATGTCGGGTCATAATTGTTGTTGACACCGGTTTATGTAATTGATCCTCCTGATTTGCTCAAAACTGATAATTTGAAGATTTTTCTCCCTTATATCCATATTACCTGTAGCCCCCAAGTCTTGAGCAGAACAAAGTGATGGTTTAAGACTTGCTCCAATAAATGTTGCAACCTTGAAGAAATCCAGTTTATTCATCTCAATCATATAAACTGAATATTCCAAACATGTAGCCCCCAGGTGCCGGTTTGTCATGCTTGCAGCAACCTGGGACTTGTAATTGCTTTATGCTCATGAAAACTTCAACCAGTGTAGCCCGCAAGGGCCGGGTCATTATGCAATAATGAGAAGGGACTTTGTAGATATAACCATGTAAATTTGAACAGCAATGTGTAGCCCCCAAGGGCCGGCTTAGTAAGATAATAATGAGCTGGGACTTTGTATATAATTGATAATAACATCATATAATATAGTCTCCACCATGGGGCTTGAAACCACGTCCACAAGGTTAAGAGCTTTGTACTCCACCAACTAAATAGTGGACCGTTCAATATAATGGAGTAATGCTTGTGTACCTTGAATTTTTGACAGGAGCAATTGGTAGCCCCCAAGGGCCAACTCATTTAGAATGTGATGAGTCGGATCTTCAATAAGTTGAGCAAAAAATGACTTTGCATTAGCCCCCAAGTGCCATGGTGCATGCTGGCAGTGACATGGGACTTGCATATTTGATATAATCCCAATCTGAATAATGTAGCCCTCAAGTGCCGGGTCGTAAGCCTGCAGCGACTCGGGACTATTCCTTCCATTGTAGAATAAATCATATCCATTGATAAAAATAATATCCGTTGCGCTAAAGCAACGTTAAAAACCTCAATCATAACACTGGTTATTGATAATCACAATAGAAATCCAGCCATATTGGCTATTCAAGATTTGAATAATATAATCCGGTATGAAAACCTCAATCATTCAATATGATCATGAAAATCTAGCCAGTTTTGGCTATGAAAGATTTGAATACCTCATCGGTTGACAAGTAAATCCGGAGTTTAAATACCTGGCGGCTCTTGGCCGATGACGACTTAATGCGCATTCATTGTAAGCCAGATTTTTTGTAACCCGGTGGCCTATAGCCCTTGAGAAAATCAATAATTGATAACTCTTTTGAGACACCAATCTCAATGATGAGCTTGGACTGAATCATTTATATAAGTCATAATTCTGCAAATCCTGCACAGAGTTTAAACAACATATGCCCTGGCGACTTAACGTCAAGAGCCGGGGCGGGTAACCACCCAAATGTAGTCTTACCCTGCACGCAAGTAGATCACAAGAACCCTTGGCGGTTTGCCGCAAGGCGGGTCATAATACCTCACATATAACCACTGTGATATTGAATTTGTACTGCCAGTTTACATGACCTGTGCAGTAAGGGTGATAACCCAATCCTTGGAAGCCAATGCTTACACACAGATGATGATTGTCATAAGCTGGCGACTTATAGTCAAAAGTCAAGCCAGGTTAAGCATAAAACACTTGTATATATTTGAGATATAATCCAAAAAAGGTCTCAAGTCAAACCCAAAAATTTTCGCAAAAAAGACTTAAAAATTTAAGGCTTCTGATTCGTATACAATCAGAAAACCGTTCCAAAGGGTTGAGCTAAGATTTGAATACGATCATATAGCCCCCAGTGGCTTTGGCACTGCCGATCAAGAGGGTACCGACAGCTATGTTCTCTTTGGTTCGAATACGACCTATGTTTGAACAAGAAGCCCCCTAAAGACCTTGAGAGTTGTTTAACGATGCTGATTCGAATACGATCCACGTCGGACCCAAAAGAGGTTAAGCTATGATTCGGATACGATCAAGAAGCCCCCTAGTGAGTTTGGCAGTGTGCCGATCAAAAGGGTTTCGACAGCTATGTTCTCTTTGGTTCGAATACGACCTATGTTTGAACAGGAAGCCCCCAAGTGACCATATATTAGCATTGCACCGATCAAGAGGGTACCGACAGCTATGCTCGATGAGCAGGAAGCCCCCAAGTGACCATAATAAGATAAGCCGTAAGGCAGGATACCTATGTTTGAACCGTGCATCATGGCAGCAAGTTCTTTTTGGCAACCTTTAATTTTTCTTAGAACTCGAACTTGCGAGAGATTAATTCTTTTTGAACCGGAAATTTAAACCGGATTTGAAAGCTTCAAAAATTTGTGAGGGACAAATGTACCTTGAGCCGGATTTTGAACCGGATTTGAGGGCTTCAAAAATTTGTGAGGAGCAAATTTACCCTGGGCCGGATTTTGAACCGGATTTGAGGGCTTCGGTGCTTTGTGGGAGAAAGATGTCTCTTAAACCGGATTTTAAACCAGAGTTCTTATTTTGAGCCGGAAATCTTCTGACGGCTTTTTAAGTTTTCATTAATCTAGCAATAATCTCCGGGGCCCGGGTTATTTTTCCCTTCAATGACCCCGAGTTCTTGAATTCATTGAAACCGGTTAATTTTGCCGAGTCATACCATTGTAGCCCCCGAGTCTCAAGTCAACTCAAGGAGTTGGCTTGAGATTCTCCATATTTGACCATAGCAGAAGGTGTATATCATTGGCATTGATAGCGCGATGTGAATCCATAGAAGGTTGAGGTGACTGCGGCGTGTTATAAATGATCCCGTATGAGCCGTGTCAGCAACTCGGCCAATGGCTCCTTCCAACGGGCTATTTGAAGTTTAACCAAACTATAATGGCGGCGACTTATGCGACTACCCATTAAAACATCCAGTGCAGACGGCGGCTGATAATATATGATAATTTGCCTCCAAATTGTTGGAAGAAAACTAGGCTTCCCAAGTAGTGACTTGCTCATATTCAATAAACAGCTCATCCAGACAAGTGTGGCCCGGTGTGTTGATGTAGACCAGGCTGCGAGAAACGGACGGTAAAGACGACCGTAACATCAGAGGCGGCTCAGACGGATGAATCGGCCGCGGTGCTGTAAACCGGCGCAGGCGAGTCAACCACGTTGTTTTGATGTAGTGAAGAATTGTCGGGTGAGTCGGCCGCGGGAGCAGTCAGATGAATCAGCCGCAGCGTTTGTAAGCCAGTGCGAACGGGCGAGTCGTCCTCCTGGTTGTAAGCTGGCGTGGTCGCGAGAGACGGCCACAACGTTGTAAGCCGGCACGGTCGCGAGAGACGGCCACGGTGTTGTAAGCCAGCGCGATCACGAGAGACGGCCACGGTGTTGTAAGCCGGTGCGGGAGACCGTTGAGTAACGACGACCACCTGTGCCAAAAGATGTTGGCGTGCCTCTGTCTCCGCGGTATAATATCACTTTTTGTCATAAATAATTGCCCTGCATAAACAATATTGCAGACCAAGGAAAAAATAAACTTGTTCTTTGACAAAAAACAACATGTGGTAATAAAACAAACTTGGATGGATATCACCTGATTTGTTTGGACGATGGATGATCCATTCAACGTGACAGGGGTGGCTCAATGCTGTGGGGGAGGCTCAAATATGTCGGAGTCAACCGCGACATTTAGAAGACAAAGCGGACGCGTGAGTCGGCCACGGTATTATAAGCCGTGCGGACAAACGAGTCGGTCATGGGCGGCTCAACAGCAACGAAAACCATCCGAGGCTTGGCTGGGGACGGGGCGGCCGAGGCGATCGGTGAAGCGAGGCAGACTCGTCATGGAGTCGAATCCGGGTATATCTCCGGGTCGTGGCCTCCTATTCTTTTTCTTTTAGCAGATCGCATTAAACAATTGCAACCGGCCGCCGGCTTCCGTCCATAGATGGGATAACAAACCAGAACCATACTGGGATTAGTACTACTAGTCAGATGGGATCACCTTAGGATTTGATTACGTGAACTACTACTTGAAGTAGTAGTATTTTTATTCCGATCTTCACTCCATGCTTGTGGAATTAGCAGAAACAATAAACACTGATATGCCTTGGGACTTGATGGTGCAGAAATTTTGTTTTTTACGCGGCTCGGATGTGGCTGCAATTATTTTGCGCAGGCACGCCCCACCAGATCAGTTTCCAACGCTAGGTACCCAAGAGGATCACGCCTGGAGGCTGGATAATCAATAATACAACTCCAAGTTGACGTCAGTCTCAAACACATCTTTGACTGAATTCTGTAGCAGCGAAACAATGGAATTTGATCTTCGGTCGGACTCGTTGGATCATCGAAAGACCCGTGCGGTGGCACACAACCCGCTGGCCATTAACATGTCTTTTACAAACGGAACTGCTCCATGCCTTGCTGCTGCCGAAATAATTTTTTTTATTCTAACTGATGATCTTGGAGCAGATGAAAATCCTTCTTGGCTCTCGCAGTGGAAAACGGCTATTAAACAGGGGAATATTCTGAGTCGGTCTCGGTCTCACCAGATCGCACCGGCTGTTCCGACGGAAACCAACCTCACCCGGACGGGCGGATCGACAGGTCAAGTGTGGCGACGCACATGAAACCCTAGCTTCTTTCGATATCAAACCTTCTCATCTTGACCTGTCGAACTTCTCGCATTAATGGTCAGCTCGTCTTCGTCTAGAAGATTTGCGAGCTTATCGATCCCTAAGAGAGATCCCTTCAAGAACTCAACACCACCGTGCGCAGGCCCCAAGGTGGGCGCCAACTGTCGTGGAATTGTCACGGCAGATGTCCTAGTGTAAGGACTTAGTCGCGAGGCCAACGCATCTATGTGGTAGCTTGAAAGGGTTTAGCGGAATCGAGAGACGCAACACATAAGACGAGGATTTAGACAGCTTCAGGCCCTGGGAAACATCATCCGGTAATAACCCTACATGATGTTTCTGGCTAGGTCTCATTATGATCATGAGGGAGTTGTTGTAAGCCCACTCTCCTCTTTCTGTCTAGCCCTAGATATTGTTTCTTCTTCCTCTTTGGGGAGCCCTACCCCTCATTATATAAGTTGAAGGGGCGGCTTACATGTAGAGTCCTATTAGGATTAGAACTAACTTATTCTCTATTACAAGTCGGATACAAGTACGGGTCTTGCTTCCTCGTAATGGAATATTCCTCATGCCTTCTGTCTTAAGCCGGTCCACCATAATATATGAGCCGCCCTACTCGGCCTTGGGCCTAGTCGTCTATGTAACCCACCGTCGGGGTCATGAGTGAGTCGTCTGACCAGTGAGCCGCCAGACCCGTGAGTTGCTAGTCCTCCGGCGGGTCATTGGTGAAGCGCCAAGTCCGGCCTGGTCATACTTCCGGCCGGGTCATACTGCGGGGTATATCCCCGACACCGCGCAACCACACACTATCTCCTGCATGCACTTTGTCCGGTGGACATTCAGTCTGCTTTTCCCGTATCTGATGCCTGCAAATCAACGAATAATTTTCTCCAACACCGAAACCCTGTGAGGGCGTGGGGCTCTGCCTAGTGCGGCTGCACCGACTCGCACCCTACAAATCAATTCAAGCATGAACGACTAATAAGGTTCCCAGTTCAGATTAAAAAACGAAACCACTGACCATTTATCCAAAGTAGTATGTCATAATATACAGTAGAAGTACAGTTCAGGCACATCAGAATTGCAACTGAATCACATATAAACTACTCTTATACAAAGTTAATTCTATTTCATCCATTGTCAAGTTTGTACGAACATATTTTTTTCTTTATCGGTTTACACGATTGCAGTATCTCACATATAATATTGCAAGTTCTACATAGCAACAAAAACACAAGGTATATGAATCGAACCAGTACTGCAATATATATCACACACGGTCACCGTAGCGTATTAAATCAACACTTAATTTTATTTCCAAGTTCTGAATTTGTTACCTTTGTGTTCACCCTTGCGTTTTTGGATCAATCTGCTCAATGGAGTTTTCTGAAGCTTGAGGTTTCTGTGACGCCCCGAGACCGATGCTCGAGAAGACTTCCATATATTCCGGGTTTCGCCGTGTATTTCATTTGTGCCTGCCCTTTTTATTTTTGCATTGCATCATGTCATCATGCCATCATCTCATAAATCTTTTGCAACTCAACTAAATAAATGGCATGGATCTTTGATCCATTTAAATCGAGGGAATTCACATGGTGATTCTCTTTAAAACATATCCTCTCGATATTTAGAGAGTAAATATTCCAATTATTTGGATTTACCGCAAACACACTTACAAAATATCCTAATGCCTTTGTTGTCTTAATTCTTGATCTCCAACTTTGCCATTTATTCTTTCATCATATTCCGGAGCTCAACCAAAAATCTCAACATTTTTGGACCTTTCAAATGCCCACTTCTTATTCAAACTCATTTGAATTTAATTTAAACGAGTTCGAATTCAGTCCTCACACACACGCTCACTTCTATTTTCTTGGATCAAGCTCATTTTTATGAGTCTAGGAAAATAATTCCCATGCCCAAACTCTTTCTCTAACCTTTTCTTTTCTTCCCTTTCCTTTCTTTTTCTCTGTTTTAAGAGAGAGGGAGAGAGAGAGCCTGCACCGGCCGACCTCTTGGGCCTAACCAACCAGGCCGGCCTAACCATCCCCCGCAGCCCACCTAAACCCTATCTAACCCTAGCTAGCTCTGCTCGAGCCCATCTCCTCCTCTCGTTCCCCTGCTCGCGCCGCCAGAGAGGAGCAGAGCCCCGCTCCTCCCGATCCACCTCGCGCGCGCCCCCGCCGCCAGCGTCCCTCGCGCCGCCACCTGCTCGCTCGGCCCTCTCCATCCTCGTCTCGATCGGGAGAGGCTCCCGAGCCGCCGCCGCCGCCCGAATCCATCGTCCCCGACCCCATGACCTCCTCCCCATCATCATCTCCGGCAAGAGGCCGTCGCCAAGCTCGACGTCACTCTCCTGCACCTCCGCCGTTCGCCTCCTGCAGCCCGAGCGCCTCGTCTCAGCGCCGCCCCGCCATGGATGCCGTCATGGACGCGAGCTTCTCTGCCTCCCCCTGCGTTCATTCTCGCTCCAGCACCGCCACCATCGTCGGAGATGGGCTCCCGCCGCCCAGATCCGCGTCTCGTCTTCGTCCACACGGTTCCCCTCGCAGCTTCTCCCCGAGCAGGAGCTCCACCTCCCCTGCTTCGCGCCAAGGCCGATGCCGGCCACTTCGTCCTTCGCCGCCCCATGGAGGCCTAAGCCGCCGACCTCGCTGGGCCTCCACCTCCGTCCCTCGGCCGCATCCATGCTCTGGATCGAGAGGAGCTCGATCCCGAGCGCTTTCTGCCCGTCCATGCCGCCCATGAGCCCCGATGCCCCCTTTGCTCTGTTGCATGCCCATGGCATTCCCACCGCTCAAGCTTTGCCTCGCACCCTGCTGCCTTCGGTCGCTATTGGTTTGTTTGGCCATCATGGACATATTGCTGCGGACACCATGTACGACTACACCTGCTGATGCGTCAAGTACCTTGGAACGTCTACGACTACGCGGACTCGCCAAGTACCACGATAACCGTGCACCACTACCGTCGACCCCGAAGACCTCGGATGCATCAAGTTCCTCTACGACCTGTGTACAACTACCGTACGCCAAGACCGGACCGACAAGTACCCCGACAACGTGTGTACCACTACCGTCGACCCTTGAAGACTTCGTGGACGTCAAGTTCCTTGCCGTGACCCCGAACACCTACGAAACATGAACCACTACTTCCACTACGGCCCGTGTACCACTACTTCCTTCAACGAACTCGATCCGTTACGAATATGCACGCTTCGAAGGTATAACCCCGAGACGATCGCCCATGAACGAATGCATGTGTTGTATGAGATGCTCGTGTTTGCACCATGTCCGAGTTGTTCCTTGCGCGTTCCTCATTGCCTTGCTTCGACACGTGGGAACCCGGTAACCGGGATCACCCCACCATCTTGCATGGCACGCTCTCCACACTTTCTTTGTCACCCACATCTCAATCGAGTTATCGGAACCGGAATGTTGCCGTGGCACCATTTCTGTTGTCGTTGCCGTGGCACCCTTTTTCGTTTCCGCCACGACGGCAAATGCCTCGTATCATGCTCATGTCAACATTTTCATAAAATTGCTTAAAACTTGCATATGTCATCCGCATCATGATAACAACATTTAAATGTTTATATTTGTTGTTTCCATTAATTTGCTAAATGCATATGGGGATTTACCGGATTTGTTGTTTGTTATATCCGGCCCCATTTAAATTGTTTAGATGGTATAGTTTTTTTATGCTTCACCTCTTGCCATGTTAACCAATATTTAATATTGTTGAGTACCTAATCGGGAGTGAACTAAATAATTGATGTGGTGTTTCGTCAATATGCAACTCGTTGCATATTGGGCTCCATTTAACTTGTAATTTTGTTTGTGCATATTGCCATGCCATGCTATTTAAACCGGACATGCATCATACTTGGTTGTGCATCATGCCATGTGTATGTGATGGTTGTTTACTATGTTGTTTGCTTCTTTCCAGGTTGCTTCTCTCGTTAGCTTCGGTTTCGTTCCGGAGTTGTGAGGATTCGTTCGACTACGTCCGTTTGTCTTCTTCATGGACTCGTTCTTCTTCCTTGCGGGATTTCAGGCAAGATGACCATACCCTCGAAATCACTTCTATCTTTGCTTGCTAGATGCTCGTTCTTTTGCTATGCCTATGCTACGATGCCTATCACTTGCTTATCATGCCTCCGATATTGCCATGTCAAGCCCCTAACCATCCTTTCCTAGCAAACCGTTGTTTGGCTATGTTACCGCTTTGCTCAGCCCCTCTTATAGCGTTGTTAGTTGCAGGTGAAGATGAAGTTTGTTCCTTGTCGGAACATGGAGATGTTGTTCCTTGTTGGAACATGTTTACTTGTTGGGATATCACAATATCTCTTATCTTAATTAATGCATCTATATACTTGGTAAAGGGTGGAAGGCTCGGCCTTATGCCTGGTGTTTTGTTCCACTCTTGCCGCCCTAGTTTCCGTCATACCGGTGTTATGTTCCTTGATTTTATGCTCCTTACACGGTTGGGTGATTTATGAGACCCCTTGACAGTTCGCTTTGAATAAAACTCCTCCAGAAGGCCCAACATTGGTTTTAACATTTGCCACCTAAGCCTTTTTCCCTTGGGTTCTGCAGACTCAAGGGTCATCTTTATTTTAACCCCCCCGGGCCAATGCTCCTCTGAGTGTTGGTCCAAACTAGAGCGCTTTGCAGCGCCCCCTCAAGGAAACTTGGGGTCTGGTTTTAGTTGTACGGACTGCTCATCCGGTGTGCCCTGAGAACGAGATATGTGCAGCTCCTATCGGGATTTGTCGGCACATTCGTGCGTCTTTGCTGGTCTTGTTTTACCATTGTCGAGATGTCTTGTAGTCCGGGATTCCGAGACTGATCGGGTCTTCCCGGTAGAAGGAATATCCTTCGTTGACCGTGAGAGCTTATCATGGGCTAAGTTGGGACACCCCTGCAGGGTATTATCTTTCGAAAGCCGTGCCCGCGGTTATGAGGCAGATGGGAATTTGTTAATGTCCGGTTGTAGAAAACCCGAAGTTGATCTTAATTAAAATACACCAACCGCGTGTGTAACCGTGATGGTCTCTTCTCGGCGGAGTCCGGGAAG
Source organism: Aegilops longissima (assembly GCA_021605205.1). Taxonomy (NCBI): domain Eukaryota; kingdom Viridiplantae; phylum Streptophyta; class Magnoliopsida; order Poales; family Poaceae; genus Aegilops; species Aegilops longissima. The sequence goes on along the minus strand of CM038677.1, from coordinate 788,209,487 downwards.
TGAACACGGTGTTGGAGTTATGTTTGACGTAAGAAGTTTCAGGATCACTTCTTGATCGCTACTAGCTTTACGACCGTTCCTTGCTTCTCTTCTCGCTCTCTTTTGCGAATGTAGCCACCATATATGCTAGTCGCTTGCTGCAGCTCCACCTCACAACTCTGTCCTACCTATAAGCTTAAATAGTCTTGATCTCGCGGGTGTGAGATTGTTGAGTCCCCGTGACTCACAGATACTTCCAAAACCAGTTTGCAGGTGCCGACGAAACCGTGCAGGTGACGCAACCGAGCTCAAGTGGGAGTTCGACGAGGAACATGGTCGTTACTATGTGTCTTTTCCTGATGATCAGTAGTGGAGCCCAGTTGGGACGATCGGGGATCTGTGTAGCATTTGGGGTAGTCTTCTTTTATTTTGGTTCCGTAGTCGGACCTTGAGTGTAATCTGGATGATGGATGTTTATTTATGTATTGTGTGAAGTGGCGACTGTAAGCCAACTATGTATCTCTTTCCCTTATGTATTACATGGGTTGTGTGAAGATTACCTCACTTGCGACATTGCTTTCAATGCGGTTATGCCTCTAAGTCGTGCTTCGACACGTGGGAGATATAGCCTCATTGAGGGCGTTACAAGTTGGTAATCATAGCCATCCCCGACTTAGGAGCCCCCTGCTTGATTGTTTGCTGGCGTTGTTGAGTCTAGAACAAAAATGTTTTGAGTCTTAGGATTATATATCGGAGAGTAGGATTCTTTTTACTCCTCAGTCCCTTCATCGCTCTGGTGAGGCATCCTGACGTAGAGTTTTGACTCTTTCTCTTCTCAAATTTCACTAATTTTTTTTTAGGATCACGCGGGTATCTTGGAATCGTTCCGATGGTTTTGTGACGAGAACATTGTTCTTGGTGCCTCTGACATTTAGGGGTTGTGGCAGTGTCCCGGGGAGTTGAGCTCCGAGGTGTTGTCGTCACAATTTTATCGTTGCAGTTCTGGAATACCTGAGTTTTGCCGACATCGAAAATCTCTTTTGTACAGTTGTTGGTGAGATAACCCCGATAACCCAGTACTGGGGCAAGTTCGGGAGTATTGCCATAGCTCGTATAACGGATGCTTTTCGAAGGTCGAGGTAAACGATTTCCGAAGGTTTCTTGGTTATGTGTTGACGGATGGATACAGCTGGATCTAGGTATTATTAGTTTGGGTGATATATTTTGTGTCCCTGTGATCCCCAACACCAGATTGCATAACCAGAAAGTTTCGGAGTTTATAAGTGGGAATTCAAGTAGCTCCTAGATTATCTTTCCAACAGACACATGATACGATATGGGATCTATCGTATGTTTGTTTCCGGCTTATTCCGCAAGCCAAATCCTTTGTTTTGTTTTACTTGTGGTATTCGAGTTGCTTCGAAGTCAAATGTTGAATCCATACCTTCCCTAAACGGTGTTCTCATATTGCTATGTGAATACTAATCCTTCTTGATCATCGAGGTCGTCATGTTAATTCTTTTCCCAACCGGCGTGCTTCTCTTCAAGTGGATCTGATCATTTCAACGTTTGCAAGATCAATTCTAAGTTTTCTCAACGGTGTTTATTTCATCCGTCCCAAGTTGTTTTTTCCCACCCTCCCACCCTTTTCTTCAAGGACTCAGATTTCTTAATCAAATATCCATCGTATGGATGTGAAGTCTCTTCATTCTTTTCCTCAATGCTCTTATCCGGTGATTCTCATGAAGATGCTAAAGGAAGCTTCGAATTTATTATTCTTCGTTCTTTTTCTTCTCCCGTGGATTCAATTCAAGCTTTGCCGATCATATCTTTTCCTCGTTTCAAATGTTTTTCTCGTACCGGTGCACCTCTTAATCATCCACTTCTCGCTATTCAATTGTTCCGGACTGTTGAACATATCTCAGAAGATTCAAGTTTCCATTCTCAATTCACTCAAGTTCTTTTGAGGATGCTATCTCATTCAAGCCATTTAAATCAACCGGTGCATTATCTCTTCCTAAGCAATCGTTCAACGGTGTTTCTTTTGAGTGGGACCTAACCCGCAGGTCTTTTCCCAGGATTCTACCTGACTCTTCTATTTTCACGGAGCTTCTAAAATTCTTTTCAAAGTTTGACGTAAGTATGAATTTCATCAGTCATATGCCTTTGTCCAAGATCTTCCAAATTCTTTCATCGATGGGCCAACCTTCTATTTTTCATTCCGGAGTGCCTCAACAATTCATGGTGGTGTTTCTTGTCGTCATTCTCGAATTTTGAAGACCAAAGAAGAGTTTCTCTTAAATCTTGCTCCATTCTCTTCAAGATTCATGGTTCTAGTTTGTTGCCATCCTCTCATAATTGTTTTCGATTGTGGGAATTCTTTTCACCCATCCGGAGCAATTCAGGAGTCTTTTTAGTTTGATTCTTCTAAGCCCATCATCTCAGAATTATTCATTCCAGCTTTCAGCTCTTGTTCCCCAAATCTTACCGGTGCATCATTCAAGTATTCACTAATCAGTTCATGATCTCTCCGTTCTCATGTATCTAAATCCCCTCAAGTATCTTCGTTCATTTTCTAATTCTTCCCAAGGTTTCGCTATCTTTTCTTTGTTCGTTTTTTTAATTCTTACGGTGGTTCGTTCAAGAGTTCTCTTCCTTCGTTATTATATAGATTCATTCGTTCTTCCCAAATCCTACCGGCGGATCGTTGAAGACCTTCCCAAGTTGAGCAATATCTCTCTTCAATCCTTTTTCAACGAGAATAAGTACTATGCCTAATCCGTTGCTTGTCATCAATCTAAATTGGTGAAGGATACGCATAACATAATTCTTGTTCTTGTTTCATCCAAGTGATTGATTCATTCTTCCGGAGTCCGTAATGGTATCAATTTCTCAGTTCTAAGTTGTTCATCTCTTCTTTCCGGAGTTTGTTCATCATATCACATTCTCGGTCCGAGATGCTTCATCTTTTCTTTCCGGAGTTCAAAGTTTTCTCGATTATATCATTTCAAAGCTTCTTCTTATCACTGCAAGGCTTCACCTTGTGTTTTCAACTTCTCTTTCTTTTATCATCCTTTTCTTACCGGAGTTCTTCATGGAGGCTCTACATGGTGCTTCGTCAAGGATTCTTTTCATTCTTCAATTGTTCATCAAGATTTCTCTCGGAGTTAAGATCCGCCAAGCTATACTCTAAAATAAACATGGTGTTCAACACATGTTTTGTTTTGAGGAGTTCAAGCATTCTTCATCTTGCATTCCGAAGTGCAATTATTTTGACCTTATCTTTTGAGGTGGTGTTATGTCATTTTGACAGTTTCATTCATGTTTCATGATTCACTTGTTGTCAAGAATGAGATATTTAAATCCATCAATCTCTTCCTTGGTGTTATCTTGGTATAGATTTCACTTAAAGCCTTCCCTAAGGAATGTTGCTATTATGGTGCTTATCAATGATCCAAGTTTTCCCCCTATCCTCTCAATGAAAGAAGTTTTCATCTTCTTGTTGATCTTAATCCAATCAACTGTTTCCGTTAGTGGCGGGTTGTCACCTCATAATTTTGAGATGTGTTCCATAAGCCCACAACAAGCTTTTTCCTTTCGTTGTTGATAATCCAACAACTCCGTTCTAGCATTTCTTGTAAGCGTGCTCTTTCAAGATCTTGTTTCCCTTCGTCCATTCCATTCCATTCTTTCATTTCTTCCGGAGGCATTGTGATGTTGCTCTCTTCGACCCATCATCTTGTTTTGTCAAGATCATGTTCTTCTCCTTGCTTCTCCGTTTAGCCGGAGTGTCATGTTTTCATTCGAGTTCTCTCATCTTATCAAGTTTTGTCTGCTTCCTCAACCGGAGAGCTGTCTGAAATCTTTCTTACCCCTTGTGCCATTCTTTCAATAGTTCCGGAGGCAGTGTGTTGTTTATTTCATCAGTATCATCCCATCTTCTCAAGTTCATGATTCTAATTCCTTCCATTTTCAGTCGGAGTGCTGCCGAAATTATATCATTCTTATTCCTTCTCTATCTTGTTTTAACCAGAGTGGTGTCAATATCTATCTTGTCACTTAACCTCATGGCTCTCATTGTATCCCATGTTCTTCTTATCTTATGGAGTGTTTGCAATCTCGTCATCTTCATTGTATTTTTTTTTCTCTTTCAATTTTGTCAACCTCTCAATGTTCGTTGGTTTCACTCTTTTGTCAAAGAAGCAACTTAGTTTTACCTCTTTCTTCTTCCGTTTTTCTATCCGGTGCCATCAAAGATCTCGGGACGAGATCCTCTCGTAGTGGTGGAGTGTTGTGACGCCCCCGAGACCGATGCTCGAGAAGACTTCCATATATTCCAGGTTTCGCCGTGTGTTTCATTTGTGCCTGCAATTTTTATTTTTGCATTGCATCATGTCATCATGCCATCATCTCATAAATATTTTGCAACTCAACTAAATAAATGGCATGGATCTTTGATCCATTTAAATCGAGGGAATTCACATGGTGATTCTCTTTAAAACATATCCTCTCGATATTTAGAGAGCTATAGTAAATATTCCAATTATTTGGATTTACCGCAAACACACTTACAAAATATCCTAATGCCTTTGTTGTCTTAATTCTTGATCTCCAACTTTGCCATTTATTCTTTCATCATATTCCGGAGCTCCACCAAAAATCTCAACAGTTTTGGACCTTTCAAATGCCCACTTCTTATTCAAACTCATTTGAATTTAATTTAAACGAATTCGAATCCAGTCTTCACACACACGCTCACTTCTATTTTCTTGGATCAAGCTCATTTTTATGAGTCTGGGAAAATAATTCCCGTGCCCAAACTCTTTCTCTGACCTTTTCTTTTCTTCCCTTTCCTTTCTTTTTCTCTATTTTAAGAGAGAGGGAGAGAGAGAGCCTGCACCCGCCGGCCTCTTGGGCCTAACCAACCAGGCCGGCCTAACCATCCCCCGCAGCCCACCTAAACCCTATCTAACCCTAGCGAGCTCTGCTCGATCCCATCTCCTCCTCTCGTTCCCCTGCTCGCGCCGCCAGAGAGGAGCAGAGCCCCGCTCCTCCCGATCCACCTCGCGCGCCCCCGCCGCCAGCGTCCCTCGCGCCGCCACCTGCTCGCTCGGCCCTCCCCATCCTCGTCTCGATCGGGAGAGGCTCCCGATCCGCTGCCGCCGCCCGAGTCCATCGTCCCCGACCCCATGACCGCCTCCCCATCATCATCTCCGGCAAGAGGCCGTCGCCAAGCTCGACGTCGCTCTCCTGCACCTCCACCGTTCGCTTCCTGCAGCCCGAGCGCCTCGTCTCAGCACCGCCCTGCCATGGATGCCGTCATGGACGCGAGCTTCTCTGCCCCCCCTGCGTTCGTTCAAGCTCCAGCACCGCCACCATCATCGGAGATGGGATCCCGCCGCCCAGATCCGCGTCTCGTCTTCGTCCACACGGTTCCCCTCGCAACTTCTCCCCGAGCAGGAGCTCCGCCTCCCATGCTTCGCGCCAAGGCCGATGCCGGCCACTTCGTCCTTCGCCGCCCCATGGAAGCCTAAGCCGCCGACCTCGCTGGGCCTCCACCTCCGTCCCTCGGCCGCATCCATGCTCTGGATCGAGAGGAGCTCGATCCCGAGCGCTTTCTGCCCGTCCGTGCCGCCCATGAGCCCCGACGCCCCCTTTGCTCTGTTGCACGCCCATGGCATTCCCACCGCTCAAGCTTTGCCTCGCACCCTGCTGCCTTCGGTCGCTATTGGTTTGTTTCGCCATCATGGACATGTTGATGCGGACACCATGTACGACTACACCTGCTGATGCGTCAAGTACCTTGGAACGTCTACGACTACGCGGACTCGCCAAGTACCACGATAACCGTGCACCACTACCGTCGACCCCGAAGACCTCGGATGCATCAAGTTCCTCTACGACCTGTGTACAACTACCGTACGCCAAGACCGGACCGACAAGTACCCCGACAACGTGTGTACCACTACCGTCGACCCTTGAAGACTTCGTGGACGTCAAGTTCCTCGCCGTGACCCCGAACATCTACGAAACGTGAACCACTACTTACACTACGGCCCGTGAACCACTACTTCCTTCGACGAACTCGATCCGTTACGAATATGCACGCTTCGAAGGTATAACCCCGAGACGACCGCCCGTGAACGAATGCATGTGTTGTATGAGATGCTCGTGTTTGCACCATGTCCGAGTTGTTCCTTGCGCGTTCCTCATTGCCTTGCTTCGACACGTGGGAACCCGGTAACCAGGATCACCCCACCATCTTGCATGGCACGCTCTCCACACTTTCTTTGGCACCGACATCTCAATCGAGTTATTGGAACCGGAATGTTGCCGTGGCACCATTTCCGTTGTCGTTGCCGTGGCACCCTTTTTCGTTTCCACCACGACGACAAATGCCTCGTATCATGCTCATGTCAACATTTTCATAAAATTGCTTAAAACTTGCATATGTCATCCGCATCATGATAACAACATTTAAATGTTTATATTTGTTGTTTCCATTAATTTGCTAAATGCATATGGGGATTTACCGGATTTGTTGTTTGTTATATCCGGCCCCATTTAAATTGTTTAGATGGTATAGTTTTGTTATGCTTCACCTCTTGCTATGTTAACCAATATTTAATATTGTTGAGTACCTAATCGGGAGTGAACTAAATAATTGATGTGGTGTTTCGTCAATATGCAACTCGTTGCATATTGGGCTCCATTTAACTTGTAATTTTGTTTGTGCATATTGCCATGCCATGCTATTTAAACCGGACATTCATCATACTTGGTTGTGCATCATGCCATGTGTATGTGATGGTTGTTTACTATGTTGTTTGCTTCTTTCCAGGTTGCTTCTCTCGTTAGCTTCGGTTTCGTTCCGGAGTTGTGAGGATTCGTTCGACTACGTCCGTTTGTCTTCTTCATGGACTCGTTCTTCTTCCTTGCGGGATTTCAGGCAAGATGACCATACCCTCGAAATCACTTCTATCTTTGCTTGCTAGATGCTCGTTCTTTTGCTATGCCTATGCTATGATGCCCATCACTTGCTTATCATGCCTCCCATATTGCCATGTCAAGCCCCTAACCATCCTTTCCTAGCAAACCGTTGTTTGGCTATGTTACCGCTTTGCTCAGCCCCTCTTATAGCGTTGTTAGTTGCAGGTGAAGATGAAGTTTGTTCCTTGTCGGAACATGGAGATGTTGTTCCTTGTTGGAACATGTTTACTTGTTGGGATATCACAATATCTCTTATCTTAATTAATGCATCTATATACTTGGTAAAGGGTGGAAGGCTCGGCCTTATGCCTGGTGTTTTGTTCCACTCTTGCCGCCCTAGTTTCCGTCATACCGGTGTTATGTTCCTTGATTTTGCGTTCCTTACACGGTTGGGTGATTTATGGGACCCCCTTGACAGTTCGCTTTGAATAAAACTCCTCCAGCAAGGCCCAACATTGGTTTTAACATTTGCCACCTAAGCCTTTTTCCCTTGGGTTCTGCAGACTCAAGGGTCATCTTTATTTTAACCCCCCCGGGCCAATGCTCCTCTGAGTGTTGGTCCAAACTAGAGCGCTTTGCAGCGCCCCCTCAAGGAAACTTGGGGTCTGGTTTTAGTTGTACGGACTGCTCATCCGGTGTGCCCTGAGAACGAGATATGTGCAGCTCCTATCGGGATTTGTCGGCACATTCGGGCGGCTTTGCTGGTCTTGTTTTACCATTGTCGAGATGTCTTGTAGTCCGGGATTCCGAGACTGATCGGGTCTTCCCGGTAGAAGGAATATCCTTCGTTGACCGTGAGAGCTTATCATGGGCTAAGTTGGGACACCCCTGCAGGGTATTATCTTTCGAAAGCCGTGCCCGCGGTTATGAGGCAGATGGGAATTTGTTAATGTCCGTTGTAGAAAACCCGGTTGATCTTAATTAAAATACACCAACGCGTGTGTAACCGTGATGGTCTCTTCTCGGCGGAGTCCGGGAAGTGAACACGTGTTGGAGTTATGTTTGACGTAAGTAGTTTCAGGATCACTTCTTGATCGCTACTAGCTTTACGACCGCCCTTGCTTCTCTTCTCGCTCTCTTTTGCGAATGTAGCCACCATATATGCTAGTCGCTGGCTGGAGCTCCACCTCACAACTCTGTCCTACCTATAAGCTTAAATAGTCTTGATCTCGCGGGTGTGAGATTGCTGAGTCCCCGTGACTCACAGATACTTCCAAAACCAGCTTGCAGGTGCCGACGAAACCGTGCAGGTGACGCAACCGAGCTCAAGTGGGAGTTCGACGAGGAACGTGGTCGTTACTATGTGTCTTTTCCTAATGATCAGTAGTGGAGCCCAGTTGGGACGATCGGGGATCTGTGTAGCATTTGGGGTAGTCTTCTTTTATTTTAGTTCCGTAGTCGGACCTTGAGTGTAATCTGGATGATGGATGTTTATTTATGTATTGTGTGAAGTGGCGACTGTAAGCCAACTATGTATCTCTTTCCCTTATGTATTACATGGGTTGTGTGAAGATTACCTCACTTGCGACATTGCTTTCAATGCGGTTATGCCTCTAATTCATGCTTCGACACGTGGGAGATATAGCCGCATCGAGGGCGTTACAGTTTCTCTGACTGTCTGGCCGCAGAACAACGCCCTCAGCACAGATCTGACCGTCTGAACTTGACACGGGCCTCGCCGGCATGTCAATCGCCGGCGGCTTCTGCACAGGGTAGTGACGAGGCTCCATGCTGATGTTGTTCTCGTGCACCTCCTCCAACAAAGTGTTGGGAACAATTACACCCATAAATGTGGCGAATTAGTTGTGGTATGAATCAGATCCATACCTATTTTATCGGTTGCAACAAGAACTCCATTCTTGCCTCGCTGCCAAATCGCCTTGGTTGCTGTAGTTCTTTGCACCGAGCCGCCGCTTTGGATAATGGATGAAGTTAGGTCTTGAGGTGAGAAACACCGGATCTCAGCTGCCCCGCTCGTGCATTTACTTCGTGCAGTGCCGCCGTTACTGGAGAGCGCCGGATCTTATCCACGGGCCAGAACGTCGGAGGCATGTCGAGCCACGGCTCTGCCTCTGTCCGTCCATAGCGTCAAACGTCCGTTCGACGAGGATCCACGGGTCATGTGCGTATATCTATCCCATGTGGACCACAAGCATTTAATGTTTCGAATCGCAACACTATACTGGACGACACATATAGCGAGCTCCTGTGAGCTTGCGATCACATACTCTGTGTCCATCTCTTTGTTTCTTTGTATTCTTTCTTTTTTCTTTTATTCCCTCAAGATCATAGCAAAATAATCAAGCCCTTGACTCAACACTAATCATTATTATATAGCTCACGGACTCGATTACATAAAGGGATCATAAAGCAAAACTCAAAACTAAATCATACCAAAAACTTTATTCTACTAGATCAAGATACTACTAAAAGGATCGAACTAAGAAAAACGGTAAAGATAGATATGTGATGGTGATACGACACCGGGGCACCTCCCCAAGCTTGGCAGTTGCCAAGGGGAGTGCCCATACCCATATGATTATGTCTCTTTCTTCGGAGGTGGTGGTGTGATATTCTTGGCGATGATACTCCTCAGAATACGGTTGTCTTCCTCGAGCTTATTGAGTTGCTGCTTGAGATCCATTATCTCTTTACGGAGCTTACCCGTGACGGTTAAAGCTCCTTGCACCCATGGGTGTTGCATAGCTACCGGGGAACAAGTAACACTCTTTTTCATATTCTCGTAAGAAATAAATCTAACATTGGAATGGATAACCGAGTTTGGAATAGCCGAGCTCTGCAGTTCCCCCATCGTGAATCCAGCTCGGAAGCGAGAGGTGACTTCTTGATCCTCCTCCATGGCATATATCCTCATCAACTCAGCCTCCATTACTTCCTCCGTTGCTGGCCCAAATTGGTCAGCATTGTTGTTTGTCCTTGATTTCGATGCTGGATGAGACACCCGGCTCTCCGCGACTGACTCTTGAGAAGACATCTTGCTCTAATCTGCAGCAGCAACAACTCGAAACAAATACAGAGGATATTTGCGTGATACGAGAGTCAAAACCTCAGGGAGATTATATAATTATTTTTTACCGACCAAAATACGTATCGTGCAAGAAAACGGAGTACGGAGAGTGCACGAGGTGCTCACGAGGCAGGGAGCGCGCCCTCCACCCTCGTGGAGCCCTCGTGTCCTTCCCGGACTGCTTGTTATTTTTCTATTTTTCTAAATATTCCAAAACGGAGAAAAATTGCCGTTACAACTGTTTTGGAGCCAGTTTACTTACCGTACCATGTACCTATTCCTTTTCGGAGTCTGAAACATTCTGGAAAGTGTCCCTTATGTATTCCTCCGGGGTTACGGTTTCAATAACATTGGTTTCATAGGATTACCTGATATATAATGTTTAATTCTCTGACCGTTCACCACCTTAGGATTTGTGCCTTCGAAGTTGTTGATTTTTATGGTACCGGAACGATAGACCTCATCGATAACGTAAGGAGCTTCCCATTTAGAGAGAAGTTTTCCTGCAAAAAATCTTAAACTAGAGTTGTATAATAATACATAATCACCTACATTAAACTCACGCTTTTGTATTCTTTTGTCATGCCATCTTTTAACTTATTCTTTAAACAACTTGGCATTCTCATAGGCTTGGGTTCTCCATTCATCAAGTGAGCTAATGTCAAATAACCTCTTCTCACTGGCAAGTTTGAAATCATAGTTGATCTCCTTAATGGCCCAATATGCCTTATATTCTAGTTCGAGAGGTAAGTGACATGCCTTTCCATAAACCATTTTATACGGAGACATACCCATAGGATTTTTATATGCAGTTCTATAGGCCCATAATGCATCATCAAGTCTCTTGGACCAATTCTTTCTAGATCTATTAATAGTCTTTTGCAAAATTAATTTGAGTTCTCTATTATTACTTAATTCTACTTGACCACTAGACTGTGGATGATAAGGAGATGCAATTCTATGATTAACATCATACTTGGCAAGCATTTTACGAAAGGCACCATGAATAAAATGTGAACCACCATCAGTCATTAAATATCTAGGGACTCCAAACCTCAGAAAAATAACTTCTTTAAGCATCTTAATAGAGGTGTTATGATCAGCACAACTAGTTTGAATAGATTCTACCCACTTAGTAATGTAATCAATAGCAACTAAAATATGAGTATATCCATTAGAGGCAGGAAACGGTCCCATATAATCAAAGCCCCAAACATCGAATGGTTCAATAACAAGTGAATAATTCATAGGCATTTCTTCACGTCTTCTAATATTACCAATTCTTTGACATTCATCACAAGATAAGACAAACTTACGAGCATCCTTGAAGAGAGTAGGCCCATAAAAACCGGATTGCAATACCTTATGTGCAGTTCTATCTCCAGCGTGGTGTCCTCCATAAGCCTCGGAGTGACACTTGCGTAGGATCTGTTCCTGTTCATGCTTAGGTACACAATGTCTAATAACACCGTCTACTCCTTCTTTATAAAGATGTGGGTCATCCCAAAAGTAATGTCTTAAATCATAGAAAAACTTTTTATTTTGCTGGTATGTGAAACTAGGAGGTATAAATTTAGCAACAATGTAATTAGCATAATCAACATACCATGGAGCAGTACGAGAAGAATTTATGACATATAATTGTTCATCAGGAAATCTATCATCAATAGGTAGCGGGTCATCATGAACATTTTCTAACCTAGACAAGTTGTCTGCACCGGGGTTCTCAGCTCCCTTTCTATCAATAATATGCAAATCAAATTCTTGTAGCAAGAGAACCCATCTAATAAGTCTAGGTTTAGCATCTTTCTTTTCCATAAGATATTTAATAGCAGCGTGATCAGTGTGAATAGTTACTTTAGAATCAACAATATAAGGTCTAAACTTATCACAAACAAATACAACTGCTAAGAATTCTTTTTTAGTAGTAGCATAATTTCTCTGGGCATTGTCTAGAGTTTTACTAGCGCATTGAATAACATTTAATTTCTTATCAACTCTTTGCCCTAGAACAGCACCTACTGCATAATCACTAGCATCACACATAATTTCAAAGGGTAAATTCCAATTAGGTGGCTGAACAATACGTGCAGAAATTAATACTTTCTTAAGTATTTCAAATGCTTCTACACAATCATCATCAAAGACAAATGGTATATCCTTTCGTAATAGATTAGTGAGAGGTCGAGAAATTTTTGAGAAGTCCTTAATGAACCTCCTATAAAACCCCGCATGACCAAGGAAATTTCTTATACCTTTGATGTCCTTGGGACATGGCATCTTTTCAATAGCATCAACCTTGGCCTTATCAACTTCAATACCTCTTTCAGAAATTTTATGCCCCAAGACAATACCTTCATTAACCATAAAGTTTCTTCACATCTCTGCAAAACTCAATAAAGGTTGCTCAAGCAATCATCAAAAGAGGATCCATAGACGGAGAAATCGTCCATGAAAACCTCACAAATCTTTTCACAAAAATCAGAGAATATAGCCATCATGCATCTTTGAAAGCTAGCAGGTGCATTATATAAACCAAAAGGCATATGTCTATAAGAAAAGGTACCGAAAGGGCAAGTTAAAGTGGTCTTTGCTTGATCATCAGCTGACACGGGTATTTGAGAGAAACCAGAATAACCATCTACAAAGCAAAAATGTGTGTGTTTGGATAATCTTTCTAGCATTTTATCAATAAAAGGTAAGGGGTAATGATCTTTTTTGGTAGCTTTATTTAATTTGCGGAAATCAATTACCATCCTATAACCTGTAATAATTCTTTGCGGAATCAATTCATTTTTATCATTAGGAACGATAGCAATACCTCCCTTCTTAGGGACACAATGGACAAGACTTACCCACTGACTATCAGCAACTGGATAAATTATACCTGCCTTAAGGAGCTTTAATATTTCCTTTCTTACCACTTCTTTCATCTTAGGATTCAGCCGTCGTTGGTGATCAAAAACTGGTTTGGCATCTCTCTCCAAATTTATTTTGTGTTGGCATAGAGTGGCACTAATGCCCTTAAGATCATCAAGAGTATATCCAATAGCAACACGATGCTTCTTCAGATTTTTCAATAATTTTTCTTCCTCCTTCTCTGAAAGGTTAGCACTAATAATAACAGGATATGTCTTCTTATAAGCATATTTAAGAGTATCAGGCAATGGTTTAAGCTCAAACACGGGATCACCCTTGGGTGGAGGAGCATCCCCTAGGATTTCAATAGGCAAATTATGTTTCAGAATAGGTCCCTGTTTAAAGAACACTTCATCTATTTCCCTTCTTTCATTCATAAACATATCATTTTCATGGTCTAGCAAATATTGTTCTAAAGGATCACTAGGAGGCACGGCAATAGAAGCTAGACCAATAATTTCATCCTTACTAGACAATTCCTCTTCACGGTGTTGTCTACGAAATTTAGAAAAGTTAAACTCATGAGACATATCACTTAGACCAATAGTAACAACTTCCTTTTTGCAGTCTATCTTAGCATTAACAGTATTCAAGAAGGGTCTACCAAATATAATGGGGCAAAAGCTATCTTGTGGGAACCAAGAACAAGAAAATCAGCAGGATATTTAGTTTTCCCACATAATACCTCAACATCTCTAACAATCCCAATTGGTGAAATAGTATCTCTATTGTCAAGATTAATTGTGACATCAATTTCTTCTAACTCAGCGGGTGCAATATCATGCATAATTTCTTTGTATAAGTCAATAGGTATTGCACTAGCACTAGCACCCATGTCACATAAGCCATGATAACAATGATCTCCTATTTTAACAGAAATAACAGGCATGCCTACCACAGGTCTATGTTTATCTTTAGCACAAGGTTTAGCAATTCTAGCAGTCTCATCACAGAAATAAATAACATGCCCATCAATATTATCAGCCAAGAGATCTTTAAAAATAGCAATATTAGGTTCAACTTTAACTTGCTCAGGAGGTGTATAAGTTCTAATATTGCTTTTACGAACTTCTGATTGAAGCTTTAGCATGATCCTTTATTCTAACAGAAAAGGTGGTTTCTCAACATAAGCAGTAGGAACAATAGGATCATTATAAGTGATAGTCTTTTCTTCAACTTTAATAGGTGCAACTACTTTTACTTCTATGGGAGGATGATATTTAAACCACTTCTCCTTAGGGAGATCAATGTGAGCAGCAAAAGATTCACAAAAAGAAGCTACTATCTCAGAGTCAAGTCCATATTTAGTGCTAAATTTATGGAAAACATCGGTATCCATAAAATATTTAACACAATCAAACTTAGGTGTTATACCTGACTCCTTACCTTCGTCGAGGTCCCAATGTTCAGATTTGCGTCTAATTCTTTCCAATAAATCCCATTTGAGTTCAATAGTCTTCATCATAAAAGAGCCAGAACAAGAACTATCGAGCATGGTGCGGTTGTTGTCAGAAAGCCGAGCATAAAAATTTTGAATAATCATTTTTCTCAAGAGCTCGTGATTGGGGAATGAATATAACATTGACTTAAGCCTCCCCCAAGCTTGAGCGATGCTTTCTCCTTCGCGAGGCCAAAAATTATATATATAATTATGATCACGATGAATAAGATTCATAGGATAAAACTTCTGATGAAATTCCAATTTCAATCGCTTGTAGTTCCATGATCCCATATCATCACATAGCATATACCATGTCAATGCATCTCCCTTCAAAGATAAAGGGAAGACCTTCTTCTAGCTAACATCATCGGGCATACCTGCAAGCTTAAATAATCCACAAACTTCATCCACATAGATTAGGTGCTCATCATGATGTAATGTTCCGTCTCCTGCAAAAGGATTAGCTAGCAGTTTTTCTATCATACCCGAAGGAATTTCAAAGTAGACATTTTCATTTTCGGTAGGTTCAATAGGTCGAGGAGAAACTCTTTGCTCTACTGGTCGGGGTGAAGATACCCCGAACAAGCCCCTCAGACGATTACTTTCCATAGTAACAAGTGACAGTAAATTTCAGCACCCTATATAAAATTTTCCTTACCAAATTCCACCTACCAAAGGCGCTTCACTCCCCGGCAATGGCGCCAAAAAAGAGTCTTGATGACCCACAAGTATAGGGGATCTATCGTAGTCCTTACGATAAGTAAGAGTGTCGAACCCAACAAGGAGCAGAACGAAATGATAAGCAGTTTTCAGCAAGGTATTCTCTGCAAGCACTGAAATTATAGGTAACAGATAGTTTTGTGATAAGATAATTTTTAACGAGCAACAAGTAACAAAAGTAAATAAAGTGCAGAAAGGTGGCCCAATCCTTTTTGTAGCAAAGGACAAGCCTGGACAAACTCTTATATAAAGGAAAGCGCTCCCGAGGACACATGGGAATCATCGTCAAGTTAGTTTTCATCACGTTCATATGATTCGCGTTCGGTACTTTGATAATTTGATATGTGGGTGGACCGGTGCTTGGGTGCTTTCCTTACTTGTACAAGCATCCCACTTATGATTAACTCCTATTGCAAGCATCCTCAACTATAAAATAAGTATTAAGGTAAACCTAAGCATAGCATGAAACATATGGATCCAAATCAGCCCCTTACGAAGCAACACATAAACTAGGGTTTAAGCTTCTGTCACTCTAGCAACCCATCATCTACTTATTACTTCCCAATGCCTTCCTCTAGGCCCAAATAATGGTGAAGTGTCATGTAGTCGAGGTTCACATAACACCACTAGAGGAGCGACAACATACATCTCATCAAAATATCGAACGAATACCAAATTCACATGACTACTAACAGCAAGACTTCTCCCATGTCCTCAGGAACAAACATAACTACTCACAAAGCATATTCATGTTCATAATCAGAGGTGTATTAATATGCATATAGGATCTGAACATATGATCTTCCACCAAATAAACCAACTAGCATCAACTACAAGGAGTAATCAACACTACTAGCAACCTACAGGTACCAATCCCAGACTTAGAGACAAGAATTGGATACAAGAGATGAACTAGGGTTTGAGAGGAGATGGTGCTGGTGAAGATGTTGATGGAGATTGGCCCCCTCCCGATGAGAGGAGCGTTGGTGATGACGATGGCGATGATTTCCCCCTCTCGGAGGGAAGTGTCCCCCGCAGAACAGCTCCGCCGGAGCCCTAGATTGGTTCCGCCAAGGTTCCGCCTCGTGGCGGCGGAGTCTCGTGCCAAAAGCTTGCTTTTGATTTTTCTTCGGACGAAAGACTTCATATAGCAGAAGATGGCCACCGGAGGGCCACCATGGGGCCCACGAGGCAGGGGGCGCGCCCAGGGGGTAGGGCACGCCCCCCACCATCTTGCCCAGCGTGTGGGTCCCCTCTGGTATTTCTTCCGCTCAATATTTTTTATTATTTCCAAAAATAACTTCCGTGGAGTTTCAGGACTTTTGGAGTTGTGCAGAATAGGTCTCTAATATTTGCTCCTTTTACAGCCCAGAATTCCAACTGTCGGCATTCTCCCTCTTTATGTAAACCTTGTAAAATAAGAGAGAATAGGCATAAGTATTGTGACATAATGTGTAATAACAGCCCATAATGCAATAAATATCGATATAAAAGCATGATGCAAAATTGACGTATCAAGGAGTCGCTCCATAGTGAAAGGGGGGAGACCGGTCGACTGACCGGGAGTCGGGACGTCTTTGCAGTAGAACCAGGTCTATTGTCATCCCCGGACTGACTCGGGAAGGGTCATGGAAGGAAAAGTACTCCTACCCCTAGTTTGGATTCCTAAACCCCACGCATCTGGATCACGTGTGTCTTCTCATCATTCGGATTTGCCTTCTTCACCGACTGGGAATGGCAAGTGAATATATGTTTGAACAGACCCTAGTGTGATTGGCACCCCAGGAAGTTTTCACACAGCGAGATGAATTCAGCAAGATACGTGATTGTGTTTCGGGGGAAATGGTGGATTTTACCACCGAAAAAGTTCAAGAAACCCCTAAAGAACGGATGCGGAGGAAGAGAAAGACCTCGGTCGACATGGGTGGTGAGGAAGACGCGCTCACCCTCGCGTGGCTGAGGCTCAAATTCTCCCTCCGGCAACCTTCGGGATCCAACGGCAATCATTCCATCCTCAGCGAGCCTGTCTAGATCTTCTCGCTCGACGGTGGAGTGGATCCGGTCCCCCTGGATCCAACCCGGCTGCAGACTGGACCGCAACGAAGTTCCCTAAGCTGTCTTCTTGCATTTTGCCGCCGCCGTCACCTTCTTCGCGTGCTCTAGGGCCGCCATCTTGTCCTTCCCCATGGCCGCAGAGTGCGCACGAGTCGAGCGGAGCCATCGAGAGCAGAGGAAGATGAGGTGGAGGAGCAGAGGAGGAAGAGATTGAATGTGGCGCACTATACCTTGCATCAGCCTCAACGCCTTTTATGGGCCTGCTTCCGAGTGGCTGACCCATGGGCCCGAGCAATCCTGCCAAATCCCGCAACAGTCGCGCACCCGATACGTGGCGAAAAAGGTGGCACAAAGATCAAGGCACCCCTGTCTATCCACTCCGATTACTGCGGAACGCTTCGTCCCACGCGCTTCTCCAAAATTTCGAATCCCATGAGATCCGGGAACCGCAGAGCAACCAATCGCGCCAAGGATTTTGCACCATGACAACACTTGAAGAGTATCAGCATAGTTCACTCGACGACCTCTGAATTGATCAAGGCGACTGAAACAAGGTTGAAGCTTCAGCATGATTTACAGACTCCAGTAAAAATGCCTCCGAAGCATGGAATCAAGTCGGAGCCCACTTCAACCCTTCTTCACTCGGACCTCAATCCATTCGGGGGCTAATGACGATGACATGTACCTAGGGTAGTGTCATAGCCCTGACCTAGACGCCCAACCCAAGGACACTGCCCTAAAGTCAAGGACACTTAAAGTACAAGAGAAGATACCGACTGAAATCACCTTAGAGTGTAACCCACTCGACCAACTATCCCACTAGGATATCCCTATTCCACTCGATCGAGATAGAGTCACTCGACCATACGAGAAATCAATCGGAGTACAGGAGATCTGTAGCCACCTCAGGATGGCAACGATCAGGCGTTCACTCTGTAGACTTAAAGATCATTATAGCCATTTATTGCTAGCGTTACCAGTAACGCATCTACCTTAACGAACATTGAACCCTCTGTAACTGAGGGCTGGAGGGACCTAGCGCACTCTATATAAGC
The DNA here is from genome assembly GCA_021605205.1 of Aegilops longissima. NCBI lineage: Eukaryota > Viridiplantae > Streptophyta > Magnoliopsida > Poales > Poaceae > Aegilops > Aegilops longissima. The sequence goes on along the minus strand of CM038677.1, from coordinate 788,191,300 downwards.
CACCCCCTCCTCTGGCACAAGGGTTCGCACCCCCTGTAACTCTCACACATAATCCAGTTGACCAAGCCTCCGGGCACCGAGATGTAGGGCTATTACATCCTCTGAGAAGGGCCTGAACTCGTAAACCCCGCCTGTACAACCTCGCTGTAGCTAGGGCCTTGCCTCCTCCTATGTACCCCCTATTCTTAATGTCAGACTTTCTCCCACGACATTAGGCGCGTGGGAGGAAGGCGGAGGAGGCGCCCCCTTTCATTTCTCTCATGTGGAGGGGAAGGTAGGAGGGGCTAGCCCTCCACCCTTTCCTTCGCTAGGGCCGGCGTCCTAGACGTGGGGCGCCCCAGCCCTCCCGGGGCCTCCCGGAACCACTTCCGTGATCCGATGAATACCCGGTACATTCTGAAACCTTTCCGGTGAACAAATAGCATCGTCCTATATATCAATCTTTACGTCGGGACCATTCCGTAGCTCCTCGTCATATCTTAGATCTCATTCGGGACTCTGAACAACATTCGGTCACTATTTCACATAACTCATATAATAATATATCATCAACAAACGTTAAGCGTGCTTACCCTACGGGTTCGAGAATGATGTAGACATGGCCAAGACGCTTCTCCACAATAGTGGGACCTGGATGCCCATATTGGTTCCTACATATTCTACGAAGAGCTTTATTGGTCAAACTTTTATGACAACATATGTAATTCCCTTTGTCTGTCGGTATGTTACTTGCCCGAGATTCGATCGTTGGCATCTCAATACCAGTTCAATATCATCACCGGCAAGTCTCTTTACTCGTTCCGTAATACATCATCTTGCAACTAACTCCTTAGTCAATTTGCTTGCAAGCTTCTTGTGATGTGTATTACCGAGAGGGCGCAGAGATACCTCTCCGTCATACGGAATGACAAATGTCAATCTCGATTCACGCTAAATCAATAGACACCTTCAGAGATACCTGTAGAGAATCTTTATGATCACTCAGTTACGTTGTGACGTTTGATTGCACACAAGGTATTCCTCCTATATCCGGGTGTTGCATGATCTCATGGTTGAAAGAATATGTATTTGACATTACGAAAGCAGTAGCAATCAACTGAACGATCATATGCTAAGCTAACTGATGGGTCTTGTTCATCACATCATTCTCCTAATGATGTGATCCTGTTATCAAATGACAACTCATGTATATGGTTAGTAAACCTTAACCATTTGTTGATCAACGAGCTAGTCTAGTAGAGGCTCACTAGGGACACAATATTTGTTTATGTCTCCACACATGTATTTAAGTTTCCCGTCAATACAATTATAGTATAAATAATAAACCTTTATCATGAATAAGGAAATATTATAATAACAACTTTATTATTGCCTTAGGGAATATTTCCATCAGTATGGCTAACTTGGAGGTGGTTTGTTGTGGGATGGCGATGGTTGGCCATGGAAATGAGATGCGAAATGGCGGCGTCTAGGTTTGAAGAATGGCTTCAGGTGTAGAGATAAGGTTCTGGTGATAGATCTCTTGCGAATCTGACGAAGGCCCCCTTTATAACAGTCAGGTTGGACCTCCCAAAGCCGCACGTGCATACGCTGTCTTTCACTCTAGTGCGCCTCCCACTTGGTCTACCTTATGTTCATATTAATCCTTTCCATATATATGCTTGACGTAGTCCATATTTAGCTCATTTCCCCGCGGAAACAAAATAAAAAGAGAAATTTTGAATCGTTTGCTTTTCTTAGTCATTAGTAACAATATCGGAGCGGATATCTTGGTTTTTCTGAAATAAACTGGTTTAAACTATGGTGCGATGAGTGTAAAAAATACACTAAATATGCTTGGCCCCTTCAATGTTTTTATTGATTTATTGGCCCCCCCTTATATAAGTTTTCTGGCTCCGTCCCTACCGGCCGACCTATGCAAGTCGCTCCAAGCATGGATCTTTTCTCTTCCCTCTTTTTTTTTTGCGATGGTAAAAGAGTTTTATTCCATATTCATAGGGTTACAATCAAATGGCAAAAGCTCCTCAATACAAGGACGGCCCTGCCCAAAGCCATACAGTTGTAGTACTCTCTGTATGACTATACATAGCCAAACGATCTGCTACCCTATTATGTTCTCGCTTAAGTTTCGAAGGAATAAACTCTCTTTCACCCATAAGATGACAAATCTCAGAAACTAAGTGACCATATGCCGATTGGGAAAGACATTCCCCTGTCAAAGCCAAAAGAGCCAGTGAGGAATCGGATTGAACGATGATAGGAAGGTTACAGTGCTAAATTGCTAATGCCATTCCTTGCATTATTGCATTTAATTCCGCCTCCAACGCATCATTGAAGTTGAAGATACACCAGTAGGCTGCAAAGATGACAGTACCATCATATCTTCTTAGTCTATACCCGCAGCCGCTGATCCATCCGAAGATGAGAATGATCCATCGACCGACAATGCAGCTTGGCCATCCGCCAATCGCGGGCATGGCATCCACACTGCCTCACCTAGCGACCTGACCGAATCTTCACAATGTACTGGCATCTTCCCCTTGATGATCTCCTCTGTAGAGTACCTCCTAGCTAGGTGTAGCGAGTGCATATAACTTTGAAGGTAATCCGCCGTTACCGCCGGATTCGGTACATCTTTACCATGCGCCATGTCCGACCTCAACGTCCAAATCCTCTAGATTAACACTATGGTGCAATCCCGCATTTCATCATTGCAATTCATCAGAATATTCAGAAGCCACTCGTTACCTGTGTCCCGAAGCAGTTGATGATCAGGGAGGTTCCATACTAAACGCATGTGCGTCCACACTGCTCGAGCATAATCACAAGTGAACAGCGCATGGAAGCTGGTCTCCTTTTCTGAACCATAGAGAGGGCATGTATCTCTAGTGGATATGTGCCTATATTTCTTGCAAGAGTTGGTTGTGAGCGCTCCTGTCACCGCCTTCAACGCCATAATTCTCATCTTGAGTGGAACCCGAGTGTCCAGATGGACCTGTGTCCGCTTGGGCTGGTGCTAGATGCGCCCACTGCATGTGCCACTTGGCTCTCTGCTGCTAGATGATAAGCACTCTTCACAGTGAACAGTCCACTCTTCTACGGAAACCAAGCCAAGAAATCATGTCCTCGTCTTGGTGACGTCCGGATCTTCACAATTTCGCGGACGTCCATATCCCAGAAGTATTGCCGTAACATCTGCATATTCCATGCACCAGATTCATCAAAAAAGTCTTCTACCCAATTGTATCTGCAATTTCTTTTTGGGGTGACTGATTTGAAATCGTGCCTCCTCGGGATCCAGGGATCCCTCCAAGTCTTGATTAGCGAACCATCACCCACTCGTCGTATAAGCCCCTTCTTCAACAGCTCTAATCCATGCATGATTCCCTTCCACACAGCAGACGAACTGGATGGGAAGACTGTATCAAGCAAGTTCCCATTGGGATAATATTTAGCTCGAATTAAACGAGCACATAAACTCTCCAGACTATCAAGCAATCTCCAAGCTTGCTTAGAAAGTAGCGCCTGATTAAAAGCCATCATGTCTCTGAATCCCATAACACCCATATCTTTGGGCAAGATCATTTTCTCCCAACTGAGCCACGCCATTTTCCTCTTGCCATTCTCTACTCCCCACCATTATTGTCTCATCATGTGCGTTAAATCATCACAAACAGAGACTGGTAGCCGAAACACACTCATGACATAAGTTGGTATTGCTTGCGCCACCGCCTTGATCAAAATTTCATTATTCCCCGATAAGACATATTGTTCACTCCAATCAATTAATCTCTTCCTCAATCTTTCCTCAAGTGATTCAAATTGTCCCTTATGCAATCTTCCATCCGGCACAGGAAGGACGAGGTACTTTGGCTCGAGCACCTGCTGCGTAACCTCAAGGGTGCTCTTGACTTCATCCGCCACCGCAACAGGGCAATTGTCTGAGAAAAGGATGGAACACTTCTCTGGATTAATGAGTTCACCCATGGCTGAAGTATAAGTGTTCAATAGCCCCTTAACAATGCTCGCCCGTTGGCTAGACGCCTCAAACAGCAACATAGTATCATTCACAAATAGCAGGTGGGAAATAACTGGTGCACCACAACAGATAGCCACCCCCTTTAGCGAGCCTTCCCCAACTGATTTTGAGAATAGAGCAGAAAGGACATCAGCAACAAAAAGGAATAAGGACGGCGATAAAGGATCACCTTGCCTTAATCCTCTAGAGGGAATGAAACTCTCAAGCAATTGTCCATTGAATTTGACAGAATATTTGACTGATTTCACACACACCATAATCCATGAAATCCACTGTTGGTCGAAGCCCCATTTACCAACTGCTTTCTCCAAAAAATCCCAATCGACGCGATCATATGCCTTCGACAAATCAAGCTTGTAAGCACACGTGCCGGCCTGTTTTCTTTCAGCGACTGTATATGATGAAGTCATTCAAAGGCAATTGTAGAATTGTCAGAGATAAGCCTTCCTAGGACAAAGGCACTCTGATTCTCTGAAATTAACTCCGCAGGCAGCGGCCTTAACCTGTTCACCAGACATTTTGATACAATCTTGTAAATGACGTTACATCGGCTTATCGGTCTAAAATCCTTGAGTTCCTTTGGAAAGGAATTTTCGGGATAAGAACAATGGCTGTGTTGTTCACCCTATCAGCCATAATTCCTGTCTTAAAGAACTCCAGAACAGCAGCTATGATTTCAGATTTCAGCACGGCCCAATTACCTTGGAAGAACCTAGCTGGGAGGCCGTCCGTCCCTGATGCTTTAAGCGGGCCGACTTGAAGGAGGGCATTTGACACCTCCTCCTCCGAGAAGGGAGCACATAGGAGGTCGTTCATACCTTGAGTTACCTTCGATGCAATACCCTCCAATACACTAAATTCCGTGTCAGAGTTGGATCCTTGGTATAAACCTCCTTGAAGTACAACGTGGCCATTCACTTCATAGCCGTCGAAACTGAGCACCACGTACCATCCTCTTGCCTTAAGCGCTGAATATAGCTCCGCCGAGCCCGCCACACCGCGCGCCAGTGAAGATATGTCGTATTTCGTTCTCCCTCATTTAACCATGTGATCAAAGATCTCTGAAGCCAAAGCATCTCCTCCCTATAGAGGAGTTCATCTAGTTGGTGCATTTTCTGTTTTCTCAAGTTTCTGTCAGCATCATGAAGCAGCAAGTCTGCCAATTCCGCTCGCAACTTTTCCAAATCTGATATGACTTGACCAAAATTCTCTTTACTCCATGACCGCAACTTGTTCATCATCTCTTTAAGTGCATCCAGAACCGCACCTAGGTTCCCAGCTGGGCGGCCGCGTTCCCAACGTTTTGCCACCACCGAAGTCAAGTCGGGGTGTCTCTCCCTCACAATCTCATAGCGTGACACCCGTCTAGTTCTTGGTGGTGTCGAAGATAACCGAACGAGGACCGGGCAGTGATCCAAGCAGAATGTCGCCAGGTGAATCACCTGCGTGAGGGGGAACAAATCCCTCCATGCATCGTCCGCGCAAGCCCTATCCAGACAGACCCGTACGTTCCTCTCTCCTGGCTGTCCATTATCTTATGTAAAAGGAACGCCACTTAAACCAAGATCCATCAGTTCACATGCTAGCAGGCAATCACGGAACACTTGCATTTGACTTTCAGATTGTTGTGATTGAGAAAAGTGCTCATGTTGCCACATAGCTTCGTTAAAATCTCCGCACACTAACCACGGCTAAGCAGAGAACGCCCTAAGGTTAGATAGAGAGCTCCACATGCGATGTCAATTCTCCACTCTCGGCTCACCATACACAAAGATTGTCCTCCACGACTTATCTTTCGCTGCATCCACTATCCGCACGTCTATATACCGTGCAGAATCATCTAGAACTGCTACTTGCAAGCTTTCATCCCCGTAGAGAGCAAGGCCTCCACTAAGACCCTGGCTCGATACCCCCGCAAATCCCTTCATCTGTAATCTCCTCTTAAGTCGCTCCATTTTGTTTGAGGCTTGTCTGGTTTCAGATAAGAATATGAGCCCCGGGGAATTGGCTTTAGAGAGGGCCAAAACCTCGCGAACTGCCCCCCCCCCCCCCCCCGCCGGCAGTTCCAACATAACAGACTCATTGTGCCTGGTGGTCCTCCCCTTGGGAGGCCGCCGATCTCTCGCCGGATACACCCTTTGAGCTAGTTTTTGCTCGCTTGCTTCCAGTGCTACTGCTAGGTGAATTGGTCCCATTATCCTCACCCTTTCCAAGTGTCAAAGCAAGTACATCATCCTTTTGTTTCTGGGTACCCTGCACCTCACCTGAATTCACACCGTCCATTGCCAATTTCTTTCTGACCGACGGATCTACCTGCATGTAGGTGTGACCAGTCTTTGAGGGGCTTGTGGCTGTATCCAAAGTGTCAGGATCAACAGCCCCCTTCCCTGCCTTATTCTGCTGGGGTGTAGCCTCATATTGCCTTGCACCTCCTCACGCATGTTGTTCCTCCTGACGCTGTTTATTTGGACCATCAGCATACAACCACGCCCCATACTTCTTATCCTTTTACTCATGAATACCATTGCCACACTCTTTGTAGTCATGGCCGATTAAGCCGCAAACGCTACAAAATTGGGCCAATTTCTCATAACGAACCAGGAACACCTGCCGCTCTTGGCCTCGAACAATACTGAAAAATTTAGTAAGAGGCTAGCTAACGTCATGACGGATCCCCACTCTGACATAGTCTCCTCTAGTACTCCCATTGAGTCTCATCTCCAAGATCTCACCCGAGTTCCTGAGAACATGTTGCACAATCTTCTGTTTGCAGAACCCCTCAGGAAGTTTGTGGATTTGTAGCCAAATTGGCATGAATACCATTGGTACCTCCTCGGCTTTAGTAAACCCATCATATGGACACATCAACATAAGCATATTCCTGAACAGCAATGGTCCTTGATTGAGCCCAATCTCCTATGCAAGAAGCTTGCACGACGAACAGATTCGGTCCAACCGGCCGAAACCTAACCGGCTAGGTTGTGTTCCACGCCGCGCGCATCTCCCTGTAGAAATCTGTTTCGCTATAGGATTTGTCTGTATGAACCCTAGCTAGGGCAAGCGATCTAGCACTTTCGTTGATTTCAGGATCATCCGCATCGATAACCAAATCATCGAATTCTTCTTCAGCCAAGTTCAGTTGTTCCAGAAAGTCACCTAGATCTGACTTCATAGCGGCGCTACCCCAGCCACTCGTTCCCGATTGGGTGTCCGCCGCCATTGCCATCGCCATCGGTTTGAGAGGAGAAGACAGACCAAACCCTACGAGAGGGAGAGGTTTTGTAACAGCAGGGGACTCGCTGGCGATTGATTGCCAGGGAGGAAGAGTTTGTGTTGGAAGGGACTCACCGGCGATCCGATCGCCAGGAGGAGAAAAACCCTAGCCGCGGCGTAGGGGACTCGATCTTTTCTCTTCCCTCGATGAGTAATCCCAAGAAAATAAATTAGCTACATCATTGTATTGCAATTGAAGTCAAGTTAAGGAGAAATGTTTGTCATTTAAAAGCAGTCAACCGTACATATGAAATATCGATGAAGTAAACATGTGCAATTTTAAAATACTAAGGATTGAGACACTTGACACACTCTTTATTATTATTATTATTATTATTATTATTATTATTATTATTATTATTATTATTATTATTATTATTATTATTATTATTATTACATCATTATTATTATTATTATTATTATTATTATTATTATTATTATTATTATTATTATTATTATTATTATTATTATTATTATTCTTGTTGTTGTTGTTGTTGTTCGCATTCCTTACGACTCCACCACCACAATCCACTACATGGTTACATCTCTAAGTACTTACAATGAATTCTTACCTTTTGAACTTATCAATTCCTTCTGCTCCTTGTGTGATTGGTATTTTGATGTATCAAAAAGATCTGCAATGGATCTCCTACACTTATGGCATATCAATGCTCACGTCTTGGGAAATCTGGAACGGAAGAAATGCACTTGTGTTTTGGAAATTTATGCCTCGCCAATGACTATCCTTGCAAACATCAAATATGAGATTCCATGCTGGCCCGTTGCAGGGGTGAGGCACTTGAGTGTGATCAAGTTGCAAGAGTGGTTTCATTAATGTTTTGGCACCTTCGAGCGAGTGTTGTACCCTATCAATCTTTTTCTCAATCAATGAAATGCCAGAAAACTTTTTCCCATGTTTAAAAAAATAATAGGACAAATCGGTCCAATCCACAAACAACATAGCACAAAACATCTCGTATCCGTGTGCTTCTTCCACTTACCTTCCTAGCGACGAGGAGTTGATCAGCGAGGTAGAAAAAGTGGTTCTAAACGAGCTCCACGAGGCAGCCTACATTCTCTAGTGTTTGAGGATGCCGGGGATGAGCTCCGTGAGGCCTAACATGCCCCGTTAGTCGTGGTTTCTGGGGAGGAGCTCTGGTCATGAGCGAGGTCGAGGGCTGACGGCGGCCTGCTATGGGGGTTGGGAGGAAAGCGACGGAAGCCGATGACACATGACGAGGGCAAGCCATCAGAATCAGGCGACTCATTTCAGTAGGGGGAGGGCGGCTGCCGAAGCACCGTGACTTCTAGTGCCCGTGGCAGCTAGGGTTGCTAGACGGGTCGGGGGGAGGGAGCGAGGGGAATGGGAGATGAATCGAGAGGCAAGGGGAATGAAAGGATTTTTGGCTCAAATAGATACGAGGTAGCTTCACTTGGCGAACTTTTGGTGGAGCTCACTTTCCCAGCTTCTCAACTCTTCACAGTTTAAATTAAGCTTCTCTCGAGTAACTCTAGGAGTTACCTCGCTCGGCAGCTCCGGACCCGGAGTTGGAGGACCCAGGAGCAAGGATGCTGCCGAATAAGCGCTAAGCTAGTACCAAATTGTGAAATTCCTACCATTTTGCCAACGAATAAAGATCTAGAACGTGTGCCTAGCAAAGTGCTTATCATCTAGACAATAGGAAGCTCATCTTATTTCTCATCCTAATATGTACTGCACAAACTCTGTAGCAGTAACTAGCAGGGTGTATCTCTTCTATTTTCAACACTTTTCTAGAGCGGAACTGGGGCTTAAGCTAAGAGCAATCCTAGCTGATGCGTCATATTTTAGATCCCTAAAACATGTACGAAGGTGATTGCTATAAATTGTGGAGGCCCCATAGTCGCGCAAACTCATAATCACTCTAACCAGATCCTCTAAAAAAATTCTCCATGTCGGACCCTTTTTCCATTGGCTTAGAAACTATTTCTCCCGCATCACGTCAAATAATGATGGAAGCTTCGAATCTGGTTTTTTTATAGTTGTGTCGAATATTATTGTATAAGGTAGGTTACAGTTGGACTTGGTTTTGGACTGTGTATACACAGGGTAGAAGTTGTGCCCTAATAGGACATTTGTATCCTGAACCTCTCATATATATCAGGTGTAGACACACAATGTAACATATGCCAACATAATAGCACGGGCACGCGGGGAAGCCGGCAGCGTGTGCCGGCGCCCGGGCGGCCGGGGTACAGTATTATCACGGCGTCATGGGGAGGAGCGCCCGTAGTCATGCCCCGGGGATGTAGCCATGATGGTGAACCTCGTTAACAAATTTCGATGTCGTGCCTCGTGTGATTGCTGGGTCTTCGGTAGATCGAAGCGTCTCGGATTTATTCTGACAAGTGGTATCATGAGCAAGATTCAATTTGAGGCCGCGGTAAGTTGATTAGAGGTGCGCGATGAAATCGAAGTCCCAAGTAACTCTCCAGTAGCGCGCGGTCGATCATGCAAGTCGGAAAGAAGTTTGGACGGGCTTTCGATGGAAACCATCGCGTGGATAAAAGCGATCGGAAGCAGGCGATGTCAGGCGAGTAGGTGGAGGTCTTGCAGATCGGGATCGTGCAGTCGCAGGAGTCTTGCATCTCAGTCGGAGCGGCGGCACTTTTCAAGGGCGCTCGCGCGTGGCTCATGCAGCGGTCGGTTTGTACGGGCGCGTACGGACGCAGCAAAGGCCAAGGCGTGGCCGTTTTCTCAGGAAAAAAGGGCCAAGGCGTGGTTGTTCAAGTGCAAGAGGGTTCCGAGGAGCAGCGTGACGCGAAGACGGACGGGGCTGCTGCATGCATGGTAAATAAGGAGGCCTCGCATACTAAGGCACATGGCCTGAAGCTGCTCGTGTGGTGGTACAAGTTGTGCAAAGCCAAGGGTACCACGAGGTGTCTGTGAAAAAAAAGGTGCAGTTCTGTGCGTGCATGGAGGAGATATTAGTGGATCAGGAAAAGATAAGGGAATTGTGCGGAGGGATCGCTCGGTCAGGCTTGCATGAAAATTTCTCTTGTGGGTCATGTTTGCTAGGAGTGCTTGGTGCGTGTATGTTAAGGACGGTAACACGCGCATAAGGCTTGGAGGAGTCTGAAGTGTGGCATGGCAGGATCATGCATACACAGGGCGTCAGGCAATGCACGGAGATGTGCGGGCGGACACGACGCAGGGTGGAGCATGGTTACAGTCGGATAATTTTGGCTGGGTCGGACTGGACAGTCTGATGGACCAACAGAGACGTTAGTCAAAGCAGAAGACAGCAGTGTTTTCAGCGACGACGACATAGGAGCGAGATGCTGATAGTGGCCGACTTCTGGGGCCTGGAAACACGTGGTGCAGGCCTGAGGGATTGTGCGGCTTCGACAAGACTATGGCGCAGGGTTGATTCAAGGCAGTGCACACACACTAGTAGAAAAAGGGGCTTTCGTTCGGGTCTGGCCATCCCATTAGTCTCGGTTCTGCCACGAACCAGGACCAATGGAGGCATTTGTCCCGGTTCGTGAGCCAAGGGGGCATTGGTCCCGGTTCGTCTGGGCCCATTTGTCCTGGCTCTTGCATGAACCGGGACCAATGGGCCTCGCTCCTGGCCCACAACCATTGGTCCCGGTTCATGGCAGGAACCGGGACAGAAGGATGGCCTTTAGTCCCGGTTCCAGCCACGAACCGGGACAAATGAGTTGCCTATATATACCCCATCGCCGGCGAGCAGAGCACTTCACAGTGCTCTGTTTTTTGCTGGCCGGCGAGGAAGGGCATTTGGGTGCTCTAGCTCACCTCTTATGCATGTGAGGTGTTCGATGAAATGCCCGAGCCACACTAGTTAAGCTTTCTCCTCTCGAAGCTCGACCTCCGAGCTCCATTTTTTCCGAGATTTGTCTAGGTTTACCGGTCCGTCACGCCCCATCCTCGTCTTCACCGCCGTCGATCGCCCGCGCCGATCTCGTCGCCGGCACCACCGTGGTGAGCCTCTTGTTCTTATCTTCTTTCTGAAAGAAAAAAATCTTACTTTAGATAGATACTTGTCTAATTTTCTTACTTTTGACACACATAATTATATATAATGCACGCAGATGAACCGGCAATGGATGTACGGTGACAGACACACCTCCGAGTACATTAAGGGCGTGCATAATTTTCTCAAAGTGGCTGAGGCAAACAAGCAGAATGGTTTTATGTGTTGTCCATGCCCTAATTGTGGGAATACGAGGTCTTACTCTGACAAGAAAATCCTTCACACCCACCTGCTTTATAAGGGTTTCATGCCACACTATAATGTTTGGACGAAGCATGGAGAAATAGGGGTTATGATGGAAGACAGCGAAGAAGAAAGGATGATGACAACTATGTGCCCCCTGAATACGGTGATTCTGCAACGGGGGAAGCTGAAGATCAAGAGGAAGCTGAAGATCAAGAGGAATCAGACGATGTGCCCGATGATGATCTCCGCCGGGTCATTGTTGATGCAAGGGAAAAGTGCGAAAGTGAAAAGGAGAAGCTGAAGTTCGATCGCATGTTAGAGGATCACAAAAAAGGGTTGTACCCCAATTGCGAAGATGGCAACACAAAGCTCGGTACCGTACTGGAATTGCTGTAGTGGAAGGCACAAAATGTTGTGCCTGACAAAGAATTTGAGAAGCTACTGAAAATATTGAAGAAGAAACTTCCAAAGGATAACGAATTGCCCGACAGTACGTACGCAGCAAAGAAGGTCGTATGCCCTCTAGGATTGGAGATGGAGAAGATACATGCATGCCCTAATGACTGCATCCTCTACCGCAGTGCATACAAGGATTTGAACGCATGCCCGGTATGCGGTGCATTGCGTTATAAGATCAGACGAGATGACCCTGGTGATGTTGAGGGCGAGCCCCGCATGAAGAGGGTTCCTGGGAAGGTGATGTGGTATGCTCCTATAATACCACGGTTGAAACGACTGTTCAGAAACAAAGAGCATGCCAAGTTGCTGAGATGGCACAGTGAGGACCGTAAGAAAGATGGGAAGTTGAGAGCACCCACTGACGGGTCGCAGTGGAGAAAATCAAAAGAAAGTATTGGGCTCAGTTTGCAAGTGACCCAAGGAACGTATGGTTTACTTTAAGCGCGGATGGCATTAATCCTTTCGGTGAGCAGAGCAGCAATCACAACACCTGGCCCGTGACTCTATGTATGTATAACCTTCTTCCTTGGATGTGCATGAAGCGGAAATTCATTATGATGCCAATTCTCATCCAAGGCCCTAAGCAACCCGGCAACGACAATTGATGTGTACCTAAGGCCATTAGTTGAAGAACTTTTACAGCTGTGGAATGGAAACGATGTACGTGCGTGGGATGAGCACATGGGGGAAGAATTTGACCTAAAGGCGTTGCTTTTCGTGACCACCAATGATTGGCCCGCTCTCAGTAACCTTTCAGGACAGACAAACAAGGGATACCACGCATGCACGCACTGTTTAGCTGACACCGAAAGTATATACCTGGACAGATGCAGGAAGAATGTGTACCTAGGCCATCGTCGATTTCTCCCGACCAACCATCAATGTCGAAAGAAAGGCAAGCATTTCAAAGGCGAGGCAGATCACCGGAAGAAGCCCGCCATGCGTACCGGTGATCACATACTTGCTATGGTCTCTGATTTACACATAATATTTGGAAAGGGTCCCAGCGGACTAGCTATTCCGAATGACGCTGAGGGACGCGCACCCATGTGGAAGAAGAAGTCTATATTTTGGGACCTACCCTACTGGAAAGAGCTAGAGGTACGCTCTTCAATCGATGTGATGCACGCGACGAAGAACCTTTGCGTGAACCTGTTAGGCTTCTTGGGCGTGTATGGGAAGACAAAAGATACACCTGAGGCATGGGAGGACCTGCAACGTTTGCACGAAAAACACGACATGCCTCCAAAGCAGTATGAAGGTCCTGCCAGCTACGCTCTTACCAAAGAAGAGAAGTAAATCTTTTTGGAATGCCTGCTCAGTATGAAGGTCCCGACTGGCTTCTCGTCGAATATAAAGGGAATAATAAATATTCCAGAGAAAAAGTTCCAGAACCTAAAGTCTCATGACTGCCACGTGATTATGATGCAACTGCTTCCGGTTGCATTGAGGGGGCTTCTACCGGAAAACATCCGATTAGCCATTATGAAGCTATGTGCATTCCTCAACGCAATCTCTCAGAAAGTGATCGATCCAGAAATCATACCAAGGCTAAGGAGTGAGCGGCGCAATGTCTTGTCAGTTTCGAGCTGGTGTTCTCACCATCCTTCTTCAATATCATGACGCATGTCCTAGTTCATCTAGTCGACGAGATTGTCATTCTGGGCCCCGTATTTCTACACAATATGTTCCCCTTTGAGAGGTTCATGGGAGTCCTAAAGAAATATGTCTGTAACCGTGCTAGGCCAGAAGGAAGCATCTCCATGGGCCATGAAACAGAGGATGTCATTGGGTTTTGTGTTGACTTCTTTCCTGGCCTTAAGAAGATAGGTCTCCCTAAATCGCGGTATGATGGGAGACTGACTGGAAAAGGCACGCTAGGAGCGGACTCAATAATATGCAGGGACGGGCATTCTTGGTCTCAAGCACATTACACAGTTCTATAGAACTCTACCTTGGTGACCCCGTATGTCAATGAACACAAGAACAGTCTGCGCTCCAAACATCCGGAGCAGTGTGACGACTGGATTACATGTGAACACATCAGGACTTTCAGCAGTTGGTTGGAAACACGTCTCAGAGGTGACAACACTGTTTGTGATGAGCTGTACTCGTTGTCAAGGGGACCATCTTCGACTGTATTGACTTACAAAGGATACGAGATAAATGGGAATACATTTTACACGATAGCCCAAGATCAAAAGAGCACCAACCAAAACAGCGGTATCCGCTTTGATGCAGCAACCGAGTGGGGAAAGGACACATATTATGATTACATAATGAACATATGAGAACTTGACTACGGACATGATTTTAAGGTCCCTTTGTTTAAGTGCAAATGGGTCAATCTGTCAGGAGGCGGGGTATAGGTAGACCCACAGTATGGAATGACAACAGTGGATCTGAACAATCTTGGGTACACTGACGAACCGTTCATCCTAGCCAATGATGTGGCACAGGTTATCTATGTGAAGGACATGTCTACCAACCCGAGAAAAAGAAAAGACAACGAAGCGAATACATCATACGATGAGCCAAAGCGCCACATAGTTCTTTCAGGAAAAATGGACATCGTGGGAGTGGAGGGTAAGACAGACATGTCTGAAGATTATGAAAAGTTTCATGAAATTCCTCCCTTCAAAGTCAAGGCTTACCCAAGCATCCTGATAAATGATGAAGATTATCGAAGGTTACGGCGCAATAAGCAAAGCACACAAGCGAAAAAAAGTGAAGACTTTCTCTCCACAACTATTATGATGATATCATGCCAACTTTCAACCTTTTCGTAGTTCATTTGAAATGCTTGTTTTAACAGAAGAGTTTCGGTATGAAATCCTGATACTTCGAAACAGATTGTCCGTTTTATACACGAAGTGCATCTATTTTTTGCCGTAACCCTCTCAACTTTCTTGCACATGCTATGTGGGTGAAATGATGATACCATGCCAATTTTCAACCTTGTCGGAGTTCATTTGAAATGCTTTTCAATTTTCGGGTCTTATAGCTCAAAAAAGCAGTAAATGCATGAAAAATAATAAAATGCATAAAACTATAATATTTGTTATGATCAACTAAAAAACTAAAATCAATTAAAATATTCTGTTATGATGAACTAAAATAAAACTATAATATTCTTCAATAGCAAAAAGAATCAACTAAAAAGCTTTTATAAAACTATAATAGCAAAAGGAATCAACTAAAAGCTTATATAAACCTCTAGTATTTTTGAAACTAAAATTATATAAAATTTATGCAACTTATATTAACAAAGTATTTTTTTGTTCAAAACATTAATAGCAAAAAAATAACAAAATCTGGTTTTGATTAAAACAGATATTTAAAATAACCTAAAATTGCCAAATTGAGTATAATGATAAAACATATTAATATTAAATAGCAGGAAATGGAATCACTCAAAAATCTATTTTTATATTAACCTAAAATTCAAATTTTAAAACTAATGGAACTAACAGAAAGTTTATAATTTTTGTGACCTAAAAGCAAAAAGAAATCACTAAAAAACTATAAGTATTTAGTTTTAAGTAGAAATAAAAAAATAAAAAGGAAAAAATGAAAAAGAAAATGCCACCTACTGGACCTCCACGGCCTGAATACGACTAGAAACGCAACAATGGGCCAGGATTCAGGCCCGCAGAAAGCCCAATAGGCCCAACAGGCATGGCAAAGTAGAGATTAGGCCCGTAAGCCTGCAATAGAGAGGAGCTCGAGAGGGTGGCGGCAGCAAAGCTTATAAACCACTCCGAGCCCCTCCCAACTAGCGAGGTGGGACTAAACTTCCCACCGCACCATGCCAGCACAAGGCCTATGGTCCCGGTTGGTGGCACGAACCGGGACCATAGGTGGGCATTTGTTCCGGTTCGTAGCACCAACCGGTACCAATGCACACCTATGGTCCCGATTCGTGCCACCAAACGGGACCATAGGCCTCAGTTTCCCGCCCTTTGGGCTGCCGAAAAGAGACATTTGGTCCTGGTTCAAGGCACCAACCGGGACCATAGGTGGGCATTGGTACCGGTTGGTGCCACAAACCGGTACCGTTGGTTTTGCTATATAAGGTAGCACTTGTGAAAATTTCGCCAACTGCTCCCATTCCCCCCGACGCCGCCAGGCCGTTCCTCGTCATCGTCGCCGTCGCCGCCCCGAGCGACCATCACCAACGGGGGGAATGGTCGCTTCTCCTTCGTTCCCGTGTGCTAGACATTTTGGTGTAATGCACTCGGGGACGAATGGAGGAGCGACCATCACCAACGGTTGAATGTATACACCACGTGAGCTGAGAGTTTTCAAGAAAAGACTCGACAGACCGATAGTCAACCCGTGATGAATAATAATGATCTAATTTAGTTTTTGTAGTACATGTATTTAATAGTACAAGTTTAACCTTTGAATTATGAACGTAGGAAATGTCATCATCGGACGACAAAAGTCTAATCAGAGAATGGAAAATTTGTATGGAGGTCTTCAATCAGATCTGGGTGAAAACCTGCTATTGGCTACTGCCAAGGCCGGCATGGCGACGCTGTCTGCGTCGTTCCCTTCCTGAAGGCATCGCCGTGGAGAAGTTCAAGGCCACTCTCTGCTACCTCCGGGGGAAACCCTAGATCAGTAGATCGGATGACGGCGGCTCTCTGGTGTCGTTTTCCCCCATGGGGGCGTCATTCTTGGAGGTGCACACGGGCTCGAGGGTTTCGACGGCGACTTTGGTGGAGCGGTGCTTCATCTTACACATTGATGGTGGCGGATCTCGACGGCGTGGTGCTGTTGAGACTCGGCGTCTGATGCGCGGAGATGGACTCGTGCAGGAGGAGGTTGCTGTCTGGCGTCATGGTGATGTCGATGGCAGAGTGGCCAGAAAAGGTAGAAGTCTCAATATGACCTGAAGACGGACCTGTGGAAGATGGCGGCGATGACACACGAATGCGTCTGACCGGATTGTGCCCCAGACCCGGTATGTGGCTCGGCTGGGGCGTCCGAATATGTTTCGGCTTCCGGCTTTTGATGTTAGGCTTAGGTGAGTGGTTTGGGTAGTGGCCCAGCTAGCACCCATCCATCATTTTTGATAGGAGTAGCGGCATGTGTTGCCAAGATGGTGGATTCAGGCACATTGTTGTAATACTTTGTAAGGTCCTCGAGAATAATCAATAAAGTGGCTGTATGCATCTCCCAGATGCAGAGGCCGGGGCTTATCCTCCTTTTCTAAAAAAACTTGTATATGGTGTAATTAGTGATTTAAATCAAAATAGACAACTACTAAACCAAACATATTTCATGATCTCGCAACTCGCAAGAAATATGATTCGTGAACCATGAACAAAGAAGCATACTTATTGTTTATTTTTATTGTGTTTATTAGCAATGAAGCTACATATTTATCTTGAGCTGGAGATGAAAACGAAGAGGTAATGAACAGTGCTACCACAGTTTTTTTTTTGTTTACGGAAGCGGAAATGTATATATAAACATCAAAAAGAATTACAAAAATTTATACTACCAGAAACGAATATGGTGTGAATACGATACATACACATATCCTCGATTAATATCACAAATACCAGTGGTGACCTGATTTTGTGCCCCCCCCCCCCCCCACCCAACACACACACACACCGGCAGTTCAAAAACATTTGTATTAACACAATAAGCATGATCCAGTATAGTACATTGCTTTATGGCTCTCATTCTTCAAGCATTGGTGTGTAGCTGATTCGCCAACAATCAGATTTAACATGATTAGGACCAAACACCAGTTAATCATGACAGTAGGCTGAACCATAAGGGCGTCTCCAGCTGCGCCCCCAACAGGCCCAGGCCACTTTTTTCGCGCCAGCCAAAAAACGGCCCATTCGCGCCCCAAGGACGCCGAAAATCGCCGGTTCGGACCTTTTTCCGCCCGGCGGTCACAGTCGAACCCGCGCTACTGGGAGCCGTTAGGGCTCCGCGCTAGGAAAAGCACCCCGACTCGCCTCGCACCCCAGCGCCTCGGCCACCACTAGCTATATCCCAGCGACGGCCGCCGCCTACTCCGCTAGATATCCATTCCCGCCGAAAATAGCAGCGCTTCGCGCGGCAGCCCTCCCGCAGCAGCAATGGCGTTTCGCCGCCGCTTCCGCCGCGAGGCGCGGTTTAACGGCGGTACACGCCACCGAGCGCAAGGTGTTCGCGTTTTGACTGTGTCGGCGATGGACTGGGATGAGGAGGAAGAGCTCGCCGCATTCGGAGGAGGAAGCCGCGGCGGCGTCCGTGAAGAAGAGCATCCGATGGTGCTCGCCGCCCTCACCATGCTGGGCGAGCAATGAAAAGCCGTCGAGGTGGCTCGGCACCGGGGCGGGTGAAAGCAAAGAACCAGCATCGTCTGCAAGGCTACTGCATGCTCTACTCCGACTACTTCGCCGATGCTCCACTTCATGGCGAGAGAACATTTCGGCGCCGTTATCGGATGAGCCGAAAGCTCTTCCTCAGGATTGTGAATTCCATCCGGGAGTTTGACAACTACTTCAAGTGCAAGATAGATTGCGTTGGCGCTCTTGGATTCACCTCCATCCAGAAGTGCACGACAACGATGAGGATGCTTGCATATGGAGCTCCCGGTGATTCACTCGACGACTATGGGCGCATGGCCGAGTCCACCAGATAGAGTGTTTCTACAAGTTCTATCAGCAAGGTGGCAGTGTTTGGGCCACAATACTTGAGAACACCCAATGCGGAAGACACTGCCGGATCCTAGCCTGAATGCAGCAAGAGGATTTCTGGGATGCTTGGAAGCATCGATCGCATGCATTGAAATGGAAGAACTGCCCATTTGGTTGGCGGGGATGTACAAAGGCGCCAAAGGCGGTTGTAGTGTGGTGCTTGAGGCGGTAGCCACACAGGACCTCTGGATTTGGCACTCCTTCTTTGGTATGCCAGAACTCACAATGACATCAACGTGCTTGCAGTGCTCTCCTGTTTTTGCCAAGCTCGTTGAGGGCCATTCTCCTCCGGTGAACTTCGAGATCAATGGGCACCAATACAACAAAGGGTACTATCTAGCTGACGGCATCTATCCGAGATGGTCGACATTTGTGAAGACGATCTCAAACCCTGTGGCAGGAGGCAAGAATGCCTGGTTTGCGAAGCTTTAGGAGGCTTGCAGGAAGGATGTCGAGCGGGCATTTGGTGTGCTCCAATCTCGATTCGCTGTTGTTCGGTACCCCGCTCAGACCTGGTCGAAAGATCAAATGTGGGAGATCATGACTTGCTGTGTCATCTTGCACAACATGATCATCGAGAGCGAGCAAGAAGACCCAATGTTTGACACTGAACCATACTACAAGCAGGGTCCTCTAGCCGAAGTTGATCACCAGCTACCGGCAACTTGGACTGCCTATCTCAAGATATCGTCAGGAGATCCGAGACCCATAGGTGCATCATCAACTGCAGAAAGATCTGATTGAGCACCTATGGAGGCTCAAGGGGTGACGGTGTCCTGGACTAGGGGGTACTCACCACGTCGTCTCCCGATCAGTTGGATTGGGCCGAGGATCCCCATGGCCGTATACTCATGGGCCAGTCCGGACAGTTGCCGCATACAAGGAAGATTCCACAAGACTTGGCGATCAAGACAAGGACTCCTCCCCCACCGGCGTATTCGGCTAGGATTCTTGTTATCCTAGGCCTCTGGTGCATTATATAAACCGAGGCCAGGCTAGTCGATAGACAATCTGATATATACAACAATCATACCATAGGCTAGCTTCTAGGGTTTAGCCTCCTTGATCTCGTGGTAAATCCACTCTTGTAAACATCCACAATATCAATATCAATCGAGCAGGACGTAGGGTTTTACCTCCATCAAGAGGGCCCGAACCTGGGTAAAACATCGTGTCCCTTGTCTCCTGTTACCATCCGCCTAGACGCACATTTCGGGACCCCCTACCCGAGATCCGCCGGTTTTGACACCGACATTGGTGCTTTCATTGAGAGTTCCTCTGTGTGTTCGGCAAAAGGTCGATGGCTCGCCCGCAGATCAACTGCGACTTCGGCATATTCGTCACCAGCTTGACTGGTCACCTTGGTTCGACCAAGGACTGCGCCCTACCTCCGATCGTCATGTTCGGATGAGGGCCTTCATCAACATCAGCTCCGATCTCTATCAAGATCATGGAGGAATCATCCAGGGAGCCCGGAGGCTCAACGTCAACATTGCCCTCGGGCGACCGTACTGTTCTTCTGGACAGCGGACTTGTGTCCGCCGCCACCGCCTCCTCAAGTGTCGTTTTAACGATTGCTTCGGTGGAATTGTGCGGAATTGAGTCTACAACAACGCTGGAAAATTTCGTCGAGTTCCGATGGAGGAATCTCTGGCAATCTCCGATATACCGGAGCCGCATTGAATTTGGACGAGAATCCGGACGAGTTTAGGGCGTGGTGTCCAGCTTCTAGCTCGGTCTTCCTTTGGAAGATCCAACCGTTGATCGGCTGCGGAATTCCTATATCTACCACCCCTCAAAATTTCAGCTCGATCCGACCGTCCAAACTCCGGGAACATTCCGATTAGTGCATCACTTTTCGGATCTGTTTTCTGCGCGAAAACAAATCCGACTCGAGTTCGTCCTTTTTACGTACGGGATTTCAGACATCCTTTTTGAAGGAAGTTTTGTATGGGGTATTGTGTTTTGTTTCCGAACACATCCCACTAACTTAAATGTCTTTTGAACATGATCTTCAACATCGTGCTGGTGTCAAACCAGTCCGGCAATATTGCTCCACGGCTGCCGACCTGCGCTAGACACGTCGTCACTTTGTTGAGCCGAGCTCAACTTCTCCGGACCATTATCTTGGCAAGCCGAACAAGAGTCCGGCATCGCGAAGGATAAATCATCACCAACATCGCCGCCCCACGGATTACACGGAGCGGGCATACCGGCATCGCCACACGGTCGCTTCATCAAGCCGGCATCGACCACGTCACGACCTGCATCGGCAGGGCCGCACTATAGCTTCTTCAAGCTGGTGTCCATCACGCCGACCTACTTCGACATCTCGGCTGGACCGGGGGCTTCGCCATCTCTTCATCAACATACTCCGGACACTTCGGCGTCACTAGCCGACCAGGCGATGGGTGCGCGGATCGAGTCCCAATTTTGGGAATCACCTTCCTTCGGATTGCTACAATAAATAAACCAGGTGCTATTAATCCTAGTATTTCTTTTTGCTTGTTCGGGTTAATTTTCCCAAGGAATTATTACTCTGGTTTGTCCATCATATGTACACAGGTCTATCAAATGGTGGCCGCATTATCGACGGTCGCATGTTGGTTCGGTCAGTTTCCGTACATAGTCCGGCGAACGCCGCATCCGGAACTCGAACCGACCTGTGAATTCAGGCATTGCCATGCCTTTATTGCATTACGCCGACGACCTGCATCGACATTGACTTCGGCGCCAGGCCATATTTCTTTTATTACTCACTTTGCATAAATTATTTATTATGCAACATTTTTAATTCTTATTATTACTATTATCCCCGGTCTGCACTATTTTTTGTGCACAGGAAAATGATCCAGCCGGACTATATCCTTTGGCGTCACCTCGGCTGGACGGGGGGCTTCGTCAACACTTCATTACCCCATGCAGGGGACTTCGGCATCACTCTGCCGTCCTGCATTGACCGTGCTATGTCACCACTTCGGAGTGCCGAGCTCTTTTGCTCCGCCACCTCGGGATCGGCTTGGGGGATGGAACCTTGTCCCACATCAAGCTCGGACCGCGTCGTCAATACCGAACACATTAACCAGCTAAGTTGCCTTCATGCTCAAAGTTTTAAATTTTTAACTTGTGTTCGGCTCGACCAAGCATTATACTTTTTGGAAAAAAGTTGCTTGTAAAATTTTCCTTGTCCAAACTTTGTTTGCACACACTTGACGCGCTACCCGCGCTCATTATACCTGGGGGCTTCTTTAACAGAAGCTTATTAATACGGGCTTTATGCCCAACACATGTGTCACACTTCCGCATGTACCTTTTATTCACCATTATATGCATCGATATGACTTAAGTTTTGGCCAAGCTGGGTTGCCTGGCTCCTGTGCTCACCCCTACGTTCCCGATTGTTCGGCTAGGTGGTAAAGGGAGCACCTCTTCGATTGTTACTTCCGGGTCAGCCGGATGTGTACCTCAGACTGGGTGAAGCCGAAAGCTATCGTTCTTAAGGGAATACTCGGTCGGTGAACTAAAAGATGATTTTTTACCTATTCATTTACCTGCCCCCAGATGTTTTTCTGCTCTTTTCGCAGTCCGGACATGCACTTTAGGGCATGCCTCCCAGGGAAAGGAACCCCTAACGGAACTATTCTCCCTGGAAGATGTTTCTTACTAACCATGTAATATAACATAACTAGTTGGACACTTGTCTGATAAAGCACTAATGACCCCTACGCCTGGTCTCCACGCATGCCCCAGTTTTTATAACCGCGACGGTATTCGGACACACTCCGGACTATTGGGTCCAGAGGTTGAAGCGAAAAGGTCCGCTACGACAAACGATCTACAATCCGGCTAGAAGGCATTCTACATGTCACCTTACATTTTATAGTCAACTTTTACCCAAGTCACTTGGGGGCTCTTATGTTTATTTGAGCCGTTTCATACTAAGTGTTTTTCTTCTTAGTCGTTGCAAAGTTAAAGCACGGCAGAAGCACATTTTTTTTCTAAAGTCCAATTTTTGGATTAGCACCGAACACTTGATCTTGTTCGGACGTCATGTTTTTACTGACGTTTTTTGGTTTTCCAAGATTTTGGCACTTTAAACTATTTGTGTGTTTTCAGCACAAGTCTCCAGTGCAACGCCGGACTCCTTTAGAGATTCGGCAAAAACATTCTCAGATATTGCTATATATGCATCAGTTTCGAATTGTGTCTTCGGTCAATAGTTGGGTTGCCCGGCTCCCGCGCTTGCCTCCTACGTTCCACTTTGTTCCGCTAGGTGTGCAAAGGGAGAACCACTGCGATTGTGCTTCCAGCTCGCATGGCCAAGCACCTCAGTGGAGAAAGCCGAAAATTGACTGTCACAATAGGTGTAAACTGGTCAGCGATCCGATGACTATATTAAATGACGGGCCATTCATAACATTGGCCGAAGTGTTTCCGGCTTGACCTCGACTGTCGCCGAACACTGCGGGGGCTAGTAACTGGCCTCCCAAACTAAATCCTCGATCTTTTGCTCTTACATTGGAGCTGAGGTTTCATGATCATGCTTAGCATGACAACCCAAAGAAAGGAACCGATAGCGGGACTATTTTCTTTGGGAGACATTTCTTCTGTTAAACAGTAATATAACATATCTCTCTGCGTACCTTTGTTTATAAAACCGTATGGCCAGATTGCCTTGTTTGTCGTAAATCTTTGCCCTCATAAAGGCTTTATAAAGTAGGACAAACACTCCTCGGCTATTGGCCGAGGAGGTGGAAGCCGATGGTCGGTCAACAAAGTTTTGTACAATGCGGATCCGAGCATTAATGACGTAAAGTACTTGGATACATAGAGTCATTACACATAATTTGTGATTTTACTATGGATATCGATCCTTAATTCGGCCTCCCGTGCCCGCATTAAGGCTCGGGGGCTACTAGGCTTCGGGCTTATT
This sequence comes from Aegilops longissima, assembly GCA_021605205.1. NCBI lineage: Eukaryota > Viridiplantae > Streptophyta > Magnoliopsida > Poales > Poaceae > Aegilops > Aegilops longissima. The sequence continues at coordinate 788,167,663 of CM038677.1, read as the reverse complement.
ATTCACAAATATTAAAGGGGCACATTGATCCCCTGATCTGGTGTTGCCACCCGACCAGTGTCTCGGGGGCTACTGCATTGCTTGTTCTATGCAGAAAATTTTAAGTGCAATACAGTTTCCGAGGAGATTTTGATCCTCAGGTTGGTCGGCCGCACCCAACCTGAGTCTCGAGGTCTGAGCACGCCGCTTTTTGCGTCCCGAAGTATTCTGCCGAGCTAGGACTTGATCCTCAGCCCGATTTTGCAAATCAACCTGAGTCTCAGCAGCTACGGGGATCAGCGGTCTTATGTCATCCTTCATGGGCATCTCGGGTTTTAGACCGATACCCACCTTGAGGGCTACTGGCTATGTATCTCGGCAGAGAATAAATTGCACCACCATGAAAGCTGTCCGGTATAAAGCTCGGGCGCTAGTGGCTGGCTCCATAGAGGGCATTTCCGGCATTAAGCTCGACTAAACTCCTTCAAACTTCTTTGAACCAAGGTGATTTACGACACCTCGGACACAGTCCGGCGTTGGAGCTCGGATACAGTCCGGCGTTGGAGCTCGGATACATAGTCCGGCGTTGGAGCTCGGATACCGTCCAGCGTTGGAGCTCGGATACATAGTCCGGCGATAGAGCTGGGAAGCAGTCCGGCGTTGGTGCTCGGCTGCAAAAGATACCTCGAATGCAGTCCGGCGTTAGAGCTCGGACGCAAGGGGACACTGCCTCCCGGGAATAACTTCAAACCCGAGGTGTGGCATAAAAATAACAAGGCATTGATAAAGGCCGGAAACTTAAAGGGGCTCCTCGGATACCCGACGTGTAAACTCGTCGAATGCATTTCGGCGATCCTCAAGATCGAAGATGAGAAGATTTGTTGAACCAGTTTTCAAGACCGACGACCGAAGATGAAGAACAGTTCGGAAGAATCGAGGAGCGTCCCCAACTTGAAGACCGGTTCAGGGAGCTCTCGACGGTGTCTGGACTAGGGGTACTCACCACGCCGTCTCCCGATCAGTTGGATTGGGCCGAGGATCCCCATGGTCAGATACTCATGGGCCAGTCCGGACAGTTGCCGCATACAAGGAAGATTCCACAAGACTTGGCGATCAAGACAAGGACTCCTCCCTCACCGGCGTATTCGGCTAGGACTCTTGTTATCCTAGGCCTCTGGTGCATTATATAAACCGAGGCCAAGCTAGTCGATAGACAATCTGATATATACAACAATCATACCATAGGCTAGCTTCTAGGGTTTAGCCTCCTTGATCTCGTGGTAGATCCACTCTTGTAAACATCCACAATATCAATATCAATCGAGCAGGACATAGGGTTTTACCTCCATCAAGAGGGCCCGAACCTGGGTAAAACATCGTGTCCCTTGTCTCCTGTTACCATCCGCCTAGACGCACAGTTGGGACCCCCTACCCGAGATCCGCCGGTTTTGACACCGACAAGGGGGACGCCGCGTGATGAAATACGAGTTTTTATTTGTTGAACTATATAATTTGTATTGAACTATTTGTTGTTGTAGTATTTTGTTGAAGTATTTGATTTTTCTGTGATGAAATATGTGATAAGGAATAATTATGTTGATAATTGAACGCCGAGACACGGCGAAACCACGCCGAATATGGGCCTATTCTCGCCCATATGGGCCGTTTATTCACCAAATTGACTGCAAAGTGGGGTCAATTTCGCGCTGAGGGCAGTGGAGGCGACGACTGGGCGCAAAACCGCCCCCAGCGCCGAGTGTATCGCCGGCTCGCCCCCAGGGGGCGATTTATATGCGTCCTGGGGGGGCCATCGGCTGGAGATGCCCTAAATAGTTGTGTGAGTGAAGGAAGCTGAAGGCTATGCACATGAATGTAACTTACTGGTTTTTGTTATGCTTGCTCCTTCTATATAATCTCACAACAAAGTATAAGTAGTTCTTCCCACAGGAAAATAGATCAATCTTCTGAGGAAAAAACTCTGATGTAGTATTTGAGATATTGGACCAAACTAGGCTGAATACTACACCATTTTACACGTACTTTGCAATAACATGGAAGGCTTAAGATTCTGGCTGGCGAGTCTGCCATTTGTTTCTATGCCATCACAAATAATCACATGATCTTTCTAAAAGCACTTTTGGCTTCTTGAATTGTATTGAATGTGTGGCTGTGTAAGTCCTATTTGTGTGTAAACCGGATGTGTTCCTTTTTTAGAAAAAAAAAGGCATACACCCGAATTTACATACAGAAGTGACTAAAAGTAGAATTCCGACAAGCAACAGACATAACGGAAGTTTAGACATCCCCACTGGAAAAAGGGCCACAGAAATAAGTGGCACACGGGCCAACTACCTACTACCAACAGGGAGAAGGAAGACTAGCAATGACATAAAAGCTGTCTCGAGCATCATCTAGGAGCAACTTGATCATACTGAGAAAGGGATGAAGCCATGGTTCGTAATTTAGAGATCAGCAGCTCCATTGCATCACGATCAGTCTCCTTAGTCGATCATTTCCCTTGCTGAAGAAAGGATATCAATTTAAACAAACAGTTAGCAGGTTTGGTAAGGAAGATATGATCAATAGTAAATTTGTTTCTAGTAGTAGTACAAAGAACCCAGCGCATCCTAGAAAAGCCAAACCAGAATAAACATCTATTCAGTCCCACCAACTGATTTGCAACGGAACGTAGCTCAACAAAAGAAGAGGGGGACCAGTTGACGTCGAGCCACGACCGGATACAACTCCACATTAACTTCGCCAAATCGCAGGAGAAGAAAATATGGTTAGGATCTTCCCGAGCGCCACAAAAAGCACAAAAGTCAGACCTAGGATTGTTGCGTTTACGAATTTGATCAACGGTCGAGGAGTTTTTGCATTTGATTGATTATTATTTTAATATTTTTGTTGAGGGGTGCATTTGATTGACTAATTGACCAGAATGAAATGCAGATGCGGCCACGAGCATAGTTCATACTACTCTGCATAGCATGACAAATTGACAAATAAAGGCTTTATGCCATTCGTTCGTCGGTTATCAGTTAGTTAATGATGATTGTAGGATGATCCAAAAAGTGGATCACTTCTGCTTCGGTACACCCCCTAAACACAAGAACGGCTCAGATTAGCCCATACCTTTTCATAAGTAAGGGCATGATAGTCATAATTTATAAACTCTTCACGTATAGGCTGTTTTTTTTAACAAACATGTATACACTGTACATGAACGGACGTGCACACCCTGCCACGGGCTGGCCCATTCAGCCTTCTTTTTTTATGAAACCGTATACACTGTACATGAACGGACGTGCACACCCTGCCGCGGGCTGGCCCATTCAGCCTTTTTATTTTATGAAACCGTAAAAAATCATGCGTCCTGCAGGATTCGAACCTAGGTCCTCCAGGAATTAGCACACCCACACTAACCAACTCAGCAACGGGAGGTCACGTGTTGTTTATATTTTTTAATACTTAAAATAGGATACTGGAAAAGCGGAACATTTTCTGTTTGGTATTTTCTTTTTGTTTTTTGTTTCTTAAATGCGTGAAGTTTTTATACTTAGTGATTTGTTTTTTTGAAAATGACGAAAAAAATTCAAATTCTTGAATTTTTCTTCCAAATCAGTGAACTTTTTTTCCCCAAAGTTAATCAGTTCTCTTCTCAAATTCATGAACTATTTTACAAATTGGTGATTTGTTTTTGAAAATTGTTGAACTTTTTTATAAAATTGACGAACTTTGTTTCTAAATCAATGTTTTTTTTCAAATTTGTGATTTTTTTTCCAAAATCAATGAACTTTCCTTCAAAATCGATAAACTTATTTTGATTTTTTGATGAACTTTTTTCAAAAACAATAAAAGAAAAGAAAAACAAAATAATATAAAAACCCATGTTCAATGGAGGGTGCACCCGGATGGGCATGCCCATGGTAGGCAACCATGCTAGGTTTAACAATTTCTGACACCATATGTAAGTTGCGACATGTTCGACCATTTTATCGGTCTTCTTTTACTAAGAAAACTCCAGAAAATGCAGAACTTGTCAAAAACCAAATCAACTTGGCATGGTGCCCTGAATTGCTCATAAAAGGCCGTGGGAAAAATTAGGTCCATTTCTTCTTCTTTTTTGCTGGGGAAATTGGGGCCATTTCAAAGATATTGAAAAATAATGTGCTCTCAGAAGAACCATTCTGACCTTACCGAATAATCTCCGTTAAACATGGTGTTTTTGGACATCCTTGAAATGACCCCAACTAATAAATACAAAGGGATAAAATTGAAAACCGTAAGTATTTTTTAAAAGCATTTAATAAAAAAATAGAAAAAATAATTTGGAATCATTAGTTTAAAAAGTTAGTTAAAACATGTATTTTGGTATTAAAAAAGAGAAAAGTGAATTAGTAAAATAAGAAATGAAATGAAAAAGATAGAAAAGAAAATAGAACGCTTAGGCCTTGGCCTAACTAAATTTACATTGCTCTCATCGGGCGCGTGTGGGCCCGGTCCAAGAGCTCACAGATTTGAAATAGTTCATCAATTTTTTTACAAAATATTCATGGATCTGAAAATTTTCAAAAAAAAGTTCACTAAAGAAATTTGCCAAAAGGTTTTCTCGGTTTCGGGAACCTCGGCTTCCCAGCCATTTTTTCCGGCTTTGGGACATTCTCAAAGGTCGTGAACCGTGTTTTTTCTTTTTCTCTTTTTATATTCTCTCTTGTTCATTTTTTATCTTCTTTGACTTTTCATTTATTCTGTTTATTGTTTCTATTTCTCATAAATTAAAAAATTTTGCAATTCAATTTTTTTTCGTATTCTTCTGGAATTCCAAATTCGTTACTGTTTTTAAAAAAAATGTACATGTTTAAAATTTTGTTCTTTTATTAAAAAAATGTTTGTGTCTTGACATTCTGAGCAAGTTTGTAAGGCATGAACATTTTTTTTGAAATTTATGCACAATTTCTAAAAAAAAAATATTAGTCTTTTATGAACAAAACAGGAAAACTAGAAACCGTAACAAAAACCGTGCAAAAAAACATAAACGAAAGATTGAAGGTGCTGGTTTTTTTTTCTTGGCGTTGTGTCTCTCGAACAAGAAGAAGAAAACAAGGTTAGTAAGCATATCTAGTGTCCTAGCCCAGATGGTTTGTTCAGTTGCACGTAGTGCGTGAGGGCTGTAGTTCGAATCCAGCCGACGGCATCCATTTTTTGAGGGGGGGGGGGGGGGGGTGTACGAAGCATTGCTCAAAGTGGATATGAGTGAAGGAGCTGCCGAACTGGCTCAGTGTAATCATGAATGGACTTAAGGGGGGTGTACCGAAGCATTGCTCAAAGTGGATATGAGTGAAGGAGCTGCCGAACTGGCTCAGTGTAATCATGAATGGACTTAAGGGGGGTGTACCGAAGCATTGCTCAAAGTGGATATGAGTGAAGGAGCTGCCGAACTGGCTTAGTGTAATCATGAATGGACTTAACTTGATTTTTCCTATGACTGTAAAATCTTTAAGCCAGTGTCGATTGTCGGTGTTGCTACTCCAAGTCAACAACTATTTCGCGAATTATTTGTTAGAAGAAAAAAAATCTCATGAGAAGAAATCGCTGATCGCAGCATCCCGAAACAGAGGATCCGCCAGTTCTAGCAGAATTCATCTCTTTTTACAGATCAGTTTTACAACTGCAGATTATTTATAAACCACGCATCTCGGTAAATACAGTACAAGTGAACAAGAAACCAATAGAATAAGCTGAAACAGCGTCTAAACCATGAATTTCCTACGCCACAGCAACAGCAAGGGAAGCAGCGAGCGCCACCACCGGGCGGCGCTCTGCCTGCAACTCGGTCAGTAGAAGACGTCGAGCAGCGCCTGGCGGAGGACGTCGTCGTCGTCGCGGCTTCGGAGGCCCCAGACGGTGCCACCGCGCGCGTAGGCGCGGCGCAGCCAGGCGAGGCGGGCGGCGAGCGCGCCGCAGACGACGGCGCAGGCCTCGGGCAGGTGGCGGGCGAGCGGCAGCCAGGGGTTGAGCGGGGGCCACCGCAGCAGCGCCGAGACGTGGAACAGCTGCGCGAAACCCCTCGCCGCCGCGAACGCCACCAGCAGGTGGAGCCCCATTGGCGGCTAGCAAGCTCGGCTCAGTCCACAGCTCCACTCCACGTCCTCTGTTGTTCTTTCGCAAGTGGCAGATGCTGCCGTGGACGCTGGCGTGGGTGGGTGTTTGCCGGTGCAAGTGGCGGGGTTGTGGCCTTCCCCGGGTGCGAGCGCGAATGGAATGAAATGGATGACCTGTTATTATCGTTGTCGTCGTTGTGAGTACGTACGCATCCTGGCTGGGTCTGGGCAATATGATTGTGACGAGGGGCTCGGCCAGTAGATCTGAGATCTCAGCTCAGACGCAATTACTACTTACTTACAGGTGATTATTTCACGGCGGGCCATCGAACTGCAGTGCTGTGCTGGAACACGTACTAGTGTCTCAAAGCACCCGTGCCCACACTACCACTTGGCAAGTCCTATGGTTTTCTCCACACAAAAAAAAGGAAAAGACAAAGCCCGTGGTATTCGTCCTTTTTTTGGGGACCAATGATGAGACCTAATCAAACACTAAGTCCATCTAAAACATCAAACTGTATATGATACTTTTCCAGCAATTCTACGTCTCGCACCCTAGCATTTCCTCCCAGCTTCTTTATTTTTCTCGTATTTCTCCTTTGTTTACTTGATGCAGCACTTCTCCTAGCGGCAGGAACCACAAACTGGTCGAGAAAGAAGATCTTCCACGGTGAGTTTTCCCTACCTCCGGCGCTTGCAGGCCATGGCCACCCCTGGTGGAGGTCGGAGCATCTCCACATGTTGGCGCCCCCAATGATGAAAATAGTGCCTCCAGAAGGCGAGCCAACGTTATTTTCACCATGGGGCGGTCGGGTTCCCTCTCGCCGCCCCAAGTTGGCCCCCAGACGCCCTTTTTTCAAAAAAAGTTCGGTTAAAATTTAAAGAATTTGGACGAAATTAATTCATGTGTGTACATAATTTAGAAGACATAACTTAAAACCTAAACTATGCCACCGCCCGCCGCCGCCGTCCCGAGCCTTCTACATGCCGAAGAGCTTGTAGAAGGCCGTGTTGTCGCCCCCGTCGCTGCCGTCGTCGTCGTCGCCTTGCACGCCACCGTCGTCGTCGCCCTGCACGCCGCCGTCCTTACTACAGCCCAGCCCTGGGCCGCCTCGGCGGACGGGGTTGGTGGGCGGCGGTGCCTCGTCATCGCTGTCCTCGAGGACTATGACGCCGCCATCCTCGCGGCCATGGTGCCGAGTGGCGATCTCCTCGAGGGCGCGGCGTTGGCGCTCCAGCTCCAGCTGGACGTAGTCGTCCCACGCCCCGGCGACCATGTCAACGTGTTCCTGCTTGACGGCGACGAGCCCCGGCTCAGGCTTCACTGCGACGTGCCCTAGTTCGGGCTTCGGCTTGACGAGACGGGAGGGGGGAAGAGGGGCCACAGCGGGCGCGCCGGCCGAGCGACGTCTCCACAGGCTCGGCCTTGACCGGGGCGAGTGGGGCAAGCGTCGGCGACCCGGAGGAGCGGGAGGAGGAGCCGCCCGCCAAGCGCCTTGGCAGCCAAGAAGAGTTGCCGCTCCGGCGGGGGATCGGGGCCGGGGCCGCCGGGTACTCGAGCGGCGGCTCGTTGCCGCCCTCGAGCTGCTCGAGGACGGCGTGAAGCGTGCGCCCAGGGACGCCCCACCACAGGCGGCGCCCTCGGAGTTGTAACGGCCCCTCACCAGCGCGTTGTTGGTGGGGGCGAGCTGCTCCTCGTGGTGGCGCCGAAAGTACGTCGTCCACCAAGCGTGGTTGTCGGCGACATACTCCGGAAGGCTCCGCACCTCCTCCGGCAGGGCCTCCCGAACGAGTGCGATCTCGGCAACGTGGCGGTCGACGTCGGTCGACGGCGGGGGGACGGGGACAACTCCGGCGCTGAGCCTCCACGAACCCGGCACACGCATGTCAGGCGTCGCAGGGTAGTTCGCCTTGTGGAGGAGGTACGCCTCCCACTCGTGAAGGTGGTGGCAGCCGAAGCCGTTGGTCGTCGCTCCATCGCGGCGGAACCGGTGGGCCATTGGCGGTGGCTGCAGACGGGGAGAGAGGTCATCGGGGAGAGAGATGGGGCGTCGGCGGCAAGAGAGGGACTGCGGCGAGGGAGTGTGCGGCCATCGGCGAGGGAGAGCGGTACTTATAGCGGCGGGTGGGAGGCGAGCGGGCGGCAGTCTTGGCGAGTGGTGGCGCGCGCCGCCCGTGAGGAATCAATGGAAGGCTGACCGGCGGCAGCCTTGGCATTGATTTCCCGCGGGAAACCGAGGCGATGAGGACGACGAGCGTGCTTGGTCGCTGACTCGGCGGGCCCGTCAGGCTTTCGCCCCAAAATTATTTCCCCCGGCGCCCCCGGTCGACACCCAACGCGTCGGGTTCGTCCTGGGTCCGCGGGCGCCAAATTCGGCCCTAACCTACGAAAAGTGGGCTTCTCGGGGCGTGATTGGGACCTTTTTTTCTCGCCCGCGATTAAAAAGGCCTTGTGGGGGGCTGTTGGGAGGCGAGTGGAGATGCTCTCAGGTTCGTGCCGCCAAGCTCAGGGATGGTGGAAGGTCAGGGCGGATGAGTTTGAGCACACCAGATCTGGCAAAGATAGTGCTCTGGTGAGCTAGATTGGTCGCCACGAGTCTCTGGCTGTGAGGTTTGCATTCGAGGACAAAGGTTAGCTTTGGGTTATTTGATGTTACAACATTCGTTCGACATGCTATGGCCTTGTTTTTTATGTTGTTGCAAACACACACGCCAACATGTTGTGATGATTCTTAAGGTCTGCTATGTGTTCATGTTATGTTGCTGAAAACATGGGTTTACATTCTATATATGTTGTCATGATTCTTCTTGGGGATTCTACTCCGACCAATGAGGATTTGCTGCATACGACGAAAAAGGTCATGCATGGTTGCGCTTGACATGACTAGACTTTTCTCTCCTTATTTTTGACACACCACAACAGAAGTTCTGCTACGATGTTGCAAATGTAGCCCGAAAGTTTTATGCTGCAACGGTCGAATGAGACTTTGCAATTTTAATCTAAAGGCTAGGGAGGCGGTCGATATGGGGTTCGCCCCGCCCGACCAATGGCTAGTGTTGCCCTAATCAAAAGGGTTACATCTGCCGCGACAAAAGAAACTACAATGGACGGCGCACCCACATGCTAAACTAACACAGATGCATCCTGCAGGCTTAACTTAGCCAACACCTGAGCTACCCTATTCTGATCCCTATTACCATAAGTGATCTTAACACCATCTAAGCCACTTGCAATCTTCTTAATTTCTTCGGTGAGGTAGCCGTGGCTTGATCTGTCATGGCCCTGAGAGTCTAGTCCGCAGCAAGGTATTGCGCCTGTTTTGCTTTCTTCCTTCCTCCGCTTCTTTCTTTGTTTCCTCTTCTTCTTTGCTTGTTGGTTCTGTGTGTTCTCAGTCTCTGTGCAAGTAAAAGTAGTCGGCCATTAGAACTTCCGCAAGAGATGAATAAGTTATTTCAACAAATACAACACTGTACATGGGTGTTACCACTCTGTTCTTGGGCCTCGAGACTTCCAGCCAAATGGTCCTCATCATCAGCCATCAGCACCGCACTTGCCTATGCACTTGCAATGCGCACAAAAGAAAACATCTACATAAGCTGATTTTGACAAGAAATGCTTAATTAGCTCACAGGGGAAGAGTAGATAATAAACCAAAGAATCACTTGTCAGTTGATGAGGCAATCTATACCTCAAGATACTCGGCTGCAGTCCTTTTATGTTGTCTCGTGGGGGCTGCTTCAAATACATTGTTGTGTTTGCAATCAATGACTATCACAACCTTTCTATCTGATTGAGCTTTTATATAGTTTGCATCAAGAAACTGTATATCAGGACTTATCTGCTTCAAACCACAGAATCACTTGTCAGTTGAGGTAATAATAAGTTCAAAAGGATGAACATCAACTGAAACATTAGAGTATCAAATTAGCAGTACTTACAGTTCGTACCTTTTCAGATTCCAGACATTCTGGTGTAGCTCTTCTCAGGAGTCCAACTTTAGTTTCAAACCTCTTCTTTAGTTCTAGAAGATGCTCAAGGTACCCCTCATTTAAAGTAGAAATTGTCATGGAGGTGAGATACTCATAATCACTGGCATGTACATCAGGGCTTCTTCCATTTTCTTCCCTGTCTCTTGTTGCTCCTATGGCAGCGGACAGAACCTCCTTTGGGAGGGGATCAAATCCCTTTTCAGCAATCTCTTGTAGCAGATCCTTTTGCTTCCTCGGAAATATCTTGATATCACCACTGAGAACACAAGAGAGGAACCTAGCTCTGTTATCAACTTGCTTCAGCTTCTTCTCGAAAAATTCCAGCATTGCAACCTGCACAACATGAATTAGTTCATGTGGTATTTTCCAGATGAACAAGCAGAGTAAAAGTTAAACATCTCAACAAAAAAATGTACTTGCCGTTTAAGATAGAGATCAAGCCTCGATTTGTAGAACTAGGTGCCGATTCGCTCCAGCCACTCCGAACCAGGATCCCGATCGAGTCAGGAGGTTCGAGATTTGCAGTGGCCGCCGGCCGTCGCGCGTCTTGTCGCACAGTCGTGTGTCGTTGTTTCTCGGTCGAAGAAGGGTGTCGGCGGTCGTCGACGTGAGGAGGCCAAGCAAATGAAGCCTTGATTTAAAGAACTACGGCCGGATTCGCTCCAGCCCCTCCGAACCCCGATCAGGATCGAGCGAGGGGGTCGAGATCTGCAGGGCCGCCGCCTCCCGTCTCGTCGCTGCGGTCTAGCGCCACTTCACGGCCGCCGGTGAGTCCGGATCGAAGAAGGGTACCGGTGCTCCGATGGGCGGAGCCGCGGAGGCAGCAGATATAAACAGGGACGGTGGGCGAAGTTGGGGTGCAGGTGTACGCATCGAGTTCGTATCGTAATCGCATCGGGGTTGGACAAGTCCGCGGTTCACACATGGCAAGTGCGGCCACAGAGCCTGACAAGCAAGCTCATCGGTTTCTGTATGTATTACTAGCACTAGGTTTAGAGAAAATACAACGGTACCTATATAGCTCGCTGTTGAAATTGTAGCATGCGCCTTTGTTTTCTTTGCAGAGAAAATTCCATGTGTGAACTGATCTGCAAATCTTTACTTCTGTAGAGAAAATCTCAGATGTGTCACCATTCAGAAAGCAGGAGGCTGAGGGGGCCATGGCCCCAACTAAGCTCCGTCGTTGCGAGAAACTAATCTATACAGCTTGTACAAGCATCCTTCATAAGAGCATCTCTAGCAGACCCTTTATATCACAGACCTTTAAAGTGAGTATACAGTTCGCGGCATGCCTCGGATACGGATCGAAAATAGCCGTGGCAGAACAGAAACTTAAAATAAACCTGTAAATTTTGAAATCAAAACTCCGCGGGGGAAATCGAACTACTTCACCCGCGCCGGAGGACAGCCGCGCCTGCCTGCGGTCGTACTCCTCCGTCTCGCGGCGGAGGGGCGACGGCGGCGGCTCTAGGCCAATGTTCGTGTACTTCCGGGCGGCTCGCTTCCTCGTGCCGTTGGCTTGGACGCATCGCTGCCGCTCGGGGTCGTCGCGACGGCCCGAGCTCCACATCCCGCGCCATATGGTGGAGTGCAGCGCCGGATTGGAGTCACCGGCTGCGAGAAATCGAGAGTCAATTGAGGGGATTGCGGCGGCATGGGGATAGGGTTTGGCCCCGTATACTCACCGCGAACCCATAGTTATACGGCGCGGGGATAGGTTTGGCCCCGTATACTCATTGCAGGTTACCCTCATTTTGCTGTCGTGTCGTCAATCCTGTAATCATTTTTTTACCTAATCGATAATTCAAGATCCTCTCTCCATCATATTTACTTTAGTACGCGCATATGAGTACGTATCACGAGTCTTGTACCTTTAGAATGACTGACCGTACAATATGATGTCATGTATCGAATCGTGGAAATTGATATTCATAGCTGGCACAACCTCAATTGAGATCGAGGGGCTATATAGTAGAGCAACGAGAGCATTATTACAGAACCAAAATTCAGACTATAAGGAATGTGAACAAAGTTGCATGTATCCACGTCGATCGATGCACAGTGTGGTATACGTAATGCATTAGGACCGAGAGGCATCACTAATCTGGTGGCAGCATATAAGTATTTGATAGCGCATTACTTAACCAAATTTCTTTTGTAGAGCATTCTTGAGTAGACAAAGCAGTGAGTGGCGGTTCACCACAATGGCAACAGAACTCGCACCATCTTGAGAGGTTCATTTCCAGCCTCCGCGCACTGTGGGCAGTGAGTAGCGGTTCACCACAAGGGCCCAAGCCAGGGAGCTGTGGGCAGCAGTTCCTGGCGGCATGCAGGGCTAGTGCAGCCACCCGAGCTACTTCATGGTAGCGACTCACTTACGGAATACGCGCCATTGCGTTGGTACTGGCTGTCTGGCTTCTATCTTTCTTTCTGTAGTTTCTAGCTCGAAACTACTGAGCGGATGACAGCACCCGGGCCGAGTCCCACACGATGGCTCATTGAACGGTGATATCCACGTTTACTCTACGCATGAACGACTGAATTTGTAGCATCGTGCCAAGATCGTCCATAATCTTTCGTGTGTAGCACTGTTCTTCTAGCTTGAGCAGTGCGCCGCTCCCTTGTTGTCACTGGACCATGCGTTGAACCTCGAATCTGTATAAGCCTGGTAGTTAAGGACGGACAATAACCCTTCTGTTAAACAAGCTCCCGGTGGCTAAATACTACAAGTCGAGTGACTTCCTGTTCGCCCGGAGTATTTAAAAAAAAAACTACCACAATTCAGACAACCTTCCCCAGAACTGGCACTTTAATTAGAATTCTTGACATAAACGGACCTATGTCACTCTAATTTATTATTATTTTTGCTAAAAGCTACCATTATGTATTGACGACCGCTTTGTTCAAAACTAACCGTGCCAGAGAACAGCCATGCTTGCCTGCGATCGTACTTCTCAGTCTCGCGGCGAAGGAGCGGCGGCTCTAGGTCGTGATTCGTGCTTCCGGGCGGCTCGCTTCCTCACGCCGTTGGCTTAGACATACTGCTGCCTCTCGGGGTCGTCGTGACTGCCGGCGCGGCGGCCCGAGCTCCACATCCCGCGCCACATGGTGGAGTGTGGCGGCGGATTCGAGTCACCGGCAGCGAGACATCGAGAGGGGAGAGGGGGATTGCGGCGGCGCGGGGATAGGATCCGCGTATACTCACCGTGAACCCGTAGTTATACCGCGTGAGGAAGGTGGGGGTTTCGGGCCACTGTAAAAGATTTACGGGCCGCGGCGACTGTACGGGCTCTGGTCTGGCCTAAAAAACAGGCCAAACCCATATAGTCGTCGGATATTTACAGTTCGCATGTGTTTTAAGGAGTCTGTTACATATGCTCTAAGTAGTTACCCTTTTTTAGAGGGGGCGCGGCTGAGGTAGGCGCTCCTCCCCAGCTCCATCTGGTGGAAACAGCAGCGGCGGAGGTGGCTGCGGTCGCCCACAGCAACAACGCCAACAGCAGGTTCGGGACTACCCAGAGTGCCAAATCTGTTTCAAGCACCACCCTGGAGGTGCTCGTGACTGTTGGCATCGATATGATGATGAAGATGAACATGAGGAGAAGGGGGCCAACATGGTCACCGACTCCTACGGAGTTGATACAAATTGGTATGCTGACACTGGTGCCACCAATCACATCACAGGGGAGCTGGACAAGCTGACAATCAGAGACAAATATCGTGGACATGACCAAGTCCATACTGCAAGCGGTTCTGGTATGAAAATCACTCATGTTGGTAGTTCAATTGTCAAAACCCCCATGAAAAACTTGCATCTTAATAGAGTTTTATATGTGCCCACAACATCAAAGAACCTTCTTTCTGTTCATAAATATACTCTCGATAATCGTGTTCTCATTGAGTTCTATCCATATTTCTTTTTGGTAAAGGACTTGGACACGAGGAGAATCCTTCTTAGGGGCAAGTGCGTGGGAGGTCTCTACCCGATCATATCTTCGTCATCACCGTCAAATAAACAAGCTTTAGTTGCAGTCAAGCCCTCTTCATCAAAGTGGCATAGTAGACTAGGTCATCCTTCGTCGGTTATTGTTAAATTTGTTCTTAGCAAGAATAAGCTTCCGTACTCTCATGAGTCAAATATTGAGTCTATTTGTGATCCATGTCGACAAGCTAAAAGTCATCAGTTGTCGTATCCTATATCTACTAGTATTTCCACTGCTCCATTGCAACTTGTGTTTTTTGATGTGTGGGGACCAGCCCCAGTCTCTGTTGGTAGGCACTCATACTATGTTAGCTTCATTGACGACTACAGCAAGTTTACATGGATCTACCTCCTCAAGAAACGCTCTGAAGTTTTTCAAGTCTTCAAGAATTTCCAAAACCTTGTTGAGCGAAAATTAAACAGTAAAATCATTGCCATGCAAACCGACTCGGGAGGTGAATACAGAAAATTAAACTCCTTCTTTCAAGAACTTGGTGTTTCACATCATGTTGCATGTCCCCATGCACATCAACAGAATGGCTTCGCTGAAAGGAAACATCGCCATGTTGTTGAAGTAGGACTAGCTCTACTAGCAAATTCTTGCATGCCACTGAAATTCTGGGATGAAGCCTTCTTAACTGCCACGTACCTCATCAATTTGCTACCTAGCAAGGTCATAAAGTATGAAACTCCCATCACACGCCTCCTTGGCATATCTCCTGACTATAAATCACTACGTGTATTTGGTTGTGCCTGTTGGCCCAACCTTCAACCATATAATACACGTAAGCTTTCTTTTCGCTCAAAGAAGTGTGTGTTTCTTGGATATAGTCCAATTCACAAAGGATTCAAATGTCTTGATGTCCCTACTGGCAGGGTCTACATCTCTCGTGATGTAGTCTTTGATGAGTCAGTTTTTCCCTTTGAATCGCTTCATCCTAATGCCGGCGCACGCCTCAAACAAGAAATTCTTCTTCTTCCACCACATCTCCAGAAATCTGATCATGTGAGCGACGATTGTACTAATCCAACTGATGATTCTACTGGTAGGAATGTGCCTCCATGTGTGCAGGGTCATGCAGCAGAAAACGGCGCAGAAAATGGTGGAGAAAATGATCAGAATTTTGCTGAAAACGAGCCAATATTTCATGTACCAGAAGAAAACGAAGCTGGCGCGGAGCACGAGGCGGATCTGGAGTCACCTGGAACTCTTGTTCGTCTGATCGCCTCGGATCGGGGGCGCAGATACGCCCCGAACCGCGCGCCTGCTGGATTCCCTCAGCCGCACCAATCCACGGGCGCCACGTCGCCACAAGCGGACGAGCCGCGCACCGCACCGCGTCCCACGCGCGGGCAGGCGACATCGACGGCAGATTTGGTGGGGCCTGCATCGGGATCCCGGTCACATGCAGCAGCCAGCGGCGGATTCTCTGCGGCTGCCTGTGCTAGCGGTTCAGGCACATGCGAGGCTACACAATCCGGTTCGGGATCTGCTGTGGAAAAGGAATCTGCTGCTGTTTCCTCGGGATCCTCTGCGCAGGGGTCGCTTGTGCCATCTCTTGTAACACGACAGCCACGCATACGTCAGAGTCAGCCCCAACAAGTCACAACTTCACGTGTCATGACAAGGTCGCAGAAAGGTATAAGAAATCCAAAAATCAGAACTGATGGTACTGTTCCATATGGTATGTTGTGCATTGCAGGAGAACCAACAAATGTAGAAGATGCACTTGAGGATCCTAATTGGAAAATAGCAATGGATGAAGAATACTCAGCACTTATGAGGAACAAGACCTGGCATCTTGTACCAGAGAAAAGAGGTAAAAATATCATTGACTGCAAATGGGTCTATAGAATCAAAAGAAAGGCAGATTGCTCCATTGACAGGTATAAAGCTCGCTTGGTTGCAAAAGGTTTTAAACAACGCTATGGTTTGTACTATGAAGATACTTTTAGTCCCATTGTCAAAGCTGCGACCATTAGACTTGTGCTAGCTATTTCTGTATCCAGGGGATGGAGCTTGAGACAGCTAGATGTCAAGAACGCGTTTTTACATGGTGTTCTGGAAGAGGAGGTTTATATAAGACAACCGCCTGGGTATGTAAATAAGCAAGTACCTCATCACGTGTGCAAGCTTGATAAGGCACTTTATGGCTTGAAGCAAGCATCAAGGGCATGGTATTCAAGGTTAAGCTCTAAATTAAGGTGTTTGGGTTTTGTTGCATCTAAGGCTGACACGTCATTGTTCATCTACAACAAAGCGAATATAACTATATTCCTGCTAGTATATGTTGATGATATTATAGTTGCAAGCTCCTCACAAAGTGCTACTAATGCTCTCCTGCATGATTTAAGCTCGGAATTTGCTTTGAAAGATCTTGGTGATCTACACTTCTTTTTGGGCATAGAAGTTAAGAAGATTCAAGATGGTATAACATTAAATCAGGAAAAGTATGCCACTGAACTTCTAGCTCGTATGGGGATGAAAGATTGTAAGCCTTCACCTACACCATTGTCTTCTTCAGAAAAGCTTTCAGCTTTTGAAGGTGAACCGCTCAAAGAAGAAGAGATCACAAAATACAGAAGTGCAGTAGGAGCCTTATAGTACTTGACACTGACAAGGCCTGATATTTCCTTTGCTGTTAACAAGGTTTGTCAGTATCTTCATGCACCTACTACTGTACATTGGACAGCTGTCAAAAGAATTGTACGGTATATCAAACATACTGTGAGTTTGGGACTTCAAGTCAAGCACTCTAACTCTACTCTAGTTAGTGCATTTTCTGATGCTGACTGGGCAAGATGCATTGATGATAGGAAGTCAACTGGAGGATTTGCAGTATTTTTTGGATCCAATCTTATCTCTTGGAGTGCTAGGAAACAAGCCACAGTATCCAGGTCAAGTACTGAAGCAGAATACAAATCACTAGCTAATGCTACTGCTGAAATCATTTAGGTTGAATCATTGCTTAATGAATTGGGAATCAAACAGCGTCGTGTGTCGTGTTTATGGTGTGACAATTTGGGAGCCACTTATCTTTCTGCAAACCCAGTGTTTCATGGTCGAACGAAGCACATAGAAATTGATTTTCATTTTGTAAGAGAAAGAGTTGCAGAAAAGAAGCTAGACATACGGTTCATTCCCTCCAGAGATCAAGTTGCAGACGGATTTACCAAAGCTTTGCTAGTCAAGCTATTTGAAGAGTTCAAGCAGAATCTTAACGTAGGATAGTTGAGATTAAGGGAGGGTGTTAGAATTATAGGTCATGTAATCTCAACTGTTTATCTTCTTTCCTCTCCCGTAGCAACCTCAAACTCTATCTCGTGTAACAACCTGGATCCTTGCGATCAGGTGCAACTTGTACGCCACGGCAAGGGCTTCTTGCCTCGATCAATATAACACCATGCGGCTCTCTGCGGAGAGTAGGAACCACTACAACACGTACGTCAATTGCAGGCACTTTAAAATGCCTCAAAAAGCCCCTATAATGCCAGCTTAGAGAAAAGAAGGCATTTTCCAAATATGCTAGAGATGGTCACGAAGGGAAAGGTCTTCTAAGGCATTTTTCTAGAACGCCTCCAAAGGTCAACACAGAGGCATGTTTAAAACGCCAGCAAGCTCAATTTGAGGCATTTTTCCACAATGCCTCAAAAAGATTAAATGCAGGCATTTTTCCAGAATGCCAACAAGCTCAATTGAAGGCATTTTTTTAGAATGCCTCCAAAGATTATTTGCAGCATTTCTCATGATGCCTCTAAAAATTATGCCTGGCATCTCTCATACTGCCTTCAAGACATTTTTGTGGCATTTCTAAAGAATGCCTCAAAACCATTATGTGGCGTCTTTTGTATTGCCTCCAAAATGTTTCCAGGGCACATAAGAATGCCACAAACTTTACATATGCATAATAAGAATATGATAAAACCACTATTACAGCAAGCTCAATAATTTGCATCTAGCTCTGTAAAAACACACATACAATAGAAAAAAAGTTTGAGAAGCTTGCATCGGCTAGAAGTATCATCGTGCACGCGAATAATGCAAAGCATCACCATCAGAACATCTTCACAGATTCAGAAACAATATCAAAGTATCAATCAGAAACACACAGGTCACTTCCTACTGTTGTGACAACAATACGAACAAGTGTTCCAGCTTGATGCAAGAGCAATCCAATCAGCAGTGTACCAGCATAAGAGCAAGCCAATCTTAGACGGGCACACACAAGGGCAAGCAAATCAGCGATGTGTCACCTTCAACTTCAACCTTGAGCAGTGTACCAGCATTTCTAGGCTTCTACAAGGCCAGGAAATCTCATGCTCTAATTCGCTACAGGAAAAGGCATGTACAACTCACCTATGACCATCTTTCATGTTTCCCTGCCCGAATTCCTAAGTATGTTGTTTCCGGTTGTAGCGGAGATTGCTTGAGTACCTTTTTTCATTCTTCTTGTCTCAGAAACTTTCTTTCTCTTCAGTGTATTCCTCACTGCACCTTCTGAAGTACTGCAACCAGTCTGATGGTTGGTCACCTGAGTTCCAGTAGTTGTTTTGTTGGGATCCACATTCTCACTATTGTTGAAAGACATCTGACTACAAACACTAGAAACCTACAATTGGGTAAAAATAAAAATCATGTATAGTTATACATAATATGAGCACAAAACAACAACTATGAGCTATGATAGTACCTTAGAGTGCAGCACGGTAGTACGATCTGTTTGCACAATCTGCATGAAAAAGAGGTCAGAATAGTTGCATATGTAAGAACAAGGCAGAGGAGTTAGCAAAGTGTCACGTATCATACATTTCTGCGTGGCCATGGAATACACCTAGCTTGGGCATTTCCTAGCCTGTTTATTTTCCCTTGTGCACGAGGCAGCTCAGTTGTTTCTTTGAGCACGATGTTGACAAGAACTTCAACACAATCAGCTAGTGGTTGACCATCAGTAGCTTTAGCTTTTCTATCAGTTTTCTGAATGGTTCCCATTGCCACCACACTTGCACTGTTTGGTGACGTCAAACTAACTTCCATGCCACACTTTATGGTATCTTCTAATTCGTCCTGTAAGTTGCAATAGTAGTAAGTAACCCTTCTAATTTGCTAGTTGGTTAATAAGTTGAGACAAATAGAGAAAAATCACCTTTGGCCCCTTTTGGAGTGGTGTTTGAAATATTCCTAGTTTCTTATGTTTAGTTGTCTTTGTCTTCTTTGGTTTTGGCACAGGCGCAAGACTTGGTAGTGCCGATTCTGTTATCTTTGATTCCGGTTGGGTTGCCTTCACCTTATCTGGATGCCTTGGAGCAGCCATTGCCTCGGATGCCTTGGTAGTATATGAAAGTGAAGTTGCTTGTTCTTCGTCATTCATGTTTTCCAAGTCCTAGTATGTGGAAACTCATATTTAGCTAGTAGTAAATGCTCAAATAATGTGACTTAATTTAAGAGATGAAAACAAGAATCACCTTAGAAGGATCTTTATTTGGAAGCTCCTTTTCTGAATTTCTCCCATTTCATCGACCCCTAGAAGCTATGATCAAACTTTTTAGCTCATTGTACTGTTCTTGCATTCTCTCACTCTTGGCCATTATTGAAGTTTGATTTGCCACCAGAGTATGCACCACATGCGAAGCTCCATGTTCTCTTGTTTAGCAGCATGTAGTTCAGCTTCAACTTGAGCAAGGCGCTCGGCGACTCCACCTACTAATAAACCAAGGCCACTTGGCCTTCCTTTCTTTTCTTTTGGGAAAATTGATGAATAAAGATCACCATCACGGGCCTCCTCACCAATCAAAGAAGGATCTTCCCGAATCCTTTTTTTAATGTCATCCTGAAAGGTTCATATAACAGTAGGGTTGCAAGCATGAATTTTATGAAGCACTGAACAAAGCAGTAGCAAGTGAAAGCTAACTAGGAATATAATAGAACAGAGCACTATGAAGTGAACTACATACCATTTTTACTCCGCTTTGTTGGTTGACTGGATATCCATTGTTTTTCGTATGCGTAACCACGTAAAGCTCGGCACGCCCAATTTCCCTACCCTCTACCATCTCCTGAAGCAGAGATGAAATGTTGATACACCAAGGCAAAAAAGACAAAAGAGAAAGAGCCAAAAAAAGGACAAAGACACCAAGGCAACAGATCTAGATAGCAAATCAATATTATGGGGTAAAATAAAACAAGGAATATTGATTACCATTTGATCAAGGACAACTGCAAAACTTCGTGACCCAGCGGTGTGGGTCCCCTTGCATCCCTCGAGTTGCGATGCCCGAGTGGCTTTGTTTCTCTCAGATTTTTCCTGGACACACAAATATGGTGAAGAAACTCATCACAAGCTTATATGTGGAACACATATTTAGCATAGGATACAAAACTACACCATTGAGTACTCACCTTAGCTTTCTCTGTTCTCCAGTGTTTTACTAGCCACTCCCACTGTGAAAGGACATGCGGTGCCCCCATGTGTGGTTTTGGTAATTGATGACATTCTCTATGGACTAATGGTTGCATTGAGTTATATTTGAAGGATTTGTCCATAGGCATTTCTTGAAGTCCATGTGTTGGTTTCAAGGAGTTTATGTGCTGACCAAGGTGCTATTAAGGAATTATCCAAAGATTGATCATGTGAGTGTTGAGCTTATTGCAAGCATGTCTTGAAGAAGAAGATTGTGTGATCATTCATGTTTACCTTCAAGACATCATCCAAATGAAGAGAGTTGGAAAGATTCAAGGTTGATCAAGACTAAGTCAAGAGTGAATCAAGTTGATCAACTCACAAAGCGTAGAAGATGTACCGAGAGGGATCAAGTGATCCCATGGTATGGTAAGCATTGTTCATTACGCTTTGTGTACTAACCCATGTCTTCGTGAGAGTTCTTTGTGGGGTTAGGTTGCGGTGTGCAAGTTCAAGTGATGCATCACGAAGAGATCAAGTGCTTGAAGCTTGCCGTCCATTGTGGTGACAATGGACTTGTGAAGATGAGCGGAAGAGAGGCTCACCAACAGTAGAGTATGGGGGAACAATCAACTTGTCTTCTTCGAGCCAACGCAATCAAGAAAGATGGTCCAACTTGAGGGAGTCAAGATCGTCATCGTCTAGCTCAAGTGGACCATGTGCAAGGCAAAGGTTTGCCCTTGATAGGTTTTCTAGTTTACCGGTCTCATGATGGTAGTTGGGAGACCGGGTTATAGGATCGATTGCCGTACTATCAAGGGGGGCTCTCGATGAGTAGCTTGATCGTATCATTCATAGAGAGCTCAAACCATTGCATCCTTGCATCATCTTTTTGGATTCTTGTTTGGTTCTTCTCCTTGTGAGATTTGGAGCTTATGGTCATTTTTATGACAAGCTCGAGTTCATCGAAAACGGAGTTCTCATGCATCTTCTATGATGTTTTCGATGTTGGAGGGTATGCCGGTTCTTCTCGGTTGGAGGTTTCACTCCTTTGTTTGCTAAGCATACCTCCTCCGCTGTTTTGATGCTACTCGTTGTCTTGTTTCAAACAAGCTTGAGTTTGCTCAATTCGGAGCTCATATGAAGAAGTTATGGCAGTTCTGGTTTTCCTGGAGTATTCTTTGTCTTCGTGGTTGTGGCTTAAGATTGGTGCCAGCGGTAGTACCGTGACCCTCAGCGGTAGTACCGCCGAAGCTCCTCAGCGGTAGTACCGCTCTCGGAGCGGTAGTACCGCTCCAAGCGGTAGTACCGCTCTCCGAACGGTAGTACCGCTTGGGAGTTTCGGCCGTAGTACCGCTGTGCGTCTGGGCTACTTCCGCCTCGATTCTCTATCGAAGTTTCTCGTGTCGGGTTTTGCGGCACTAGTTGCGGCAGTAGGAGCGGTAGTACCGCTGAGAGCGGTAGTACCGCTCTACTCCCGCGGTAGTACCGCTCTGGGGCCAGTGGCCTGCCCCTCTCTTCAGCGCGGTAGTACCGCTAGGTAGGGAGCGGTAGTACCGCCCTCAGCGGTAGTACCGCCCTTCCTTAGCGGTAGTACCGCTCTGTGCGGGGCTGTTCGGTGGGGTAACGGTTGGATTTTCCCCTCCTATAAAAGGGGTCTTCTTCCCATTGAACCTTATCCTTTGAGCTCGTGTTCTTCCCCATTGTTGACCTTCTCCGAGCTTGCTATCTCTCAATCCCTCCATGGATTCTTGCTAGTTTTGGGGGAAAAGAGAGAGAGATCTAGATCCACATTTCCACCAATCACTTTCTCCTCTATGTGAGGGAACCCTTGGATCTAGTTCTTGGAGTTCTTGGTGTTCTCCGTCTTGTTCTTCCTCTCATTTTCCTCCCTAGCATTAGTTGCTTTGGTGGGATTTGAGAGAGAAGGACTTGGCACTCCGTGTGCCCTTGCCATTGCATTTGGTGCATCGGTTTGAGTTCTCCACGGTGATACGTGGAAGTTACAAGTTGAGAAGCTTATTACTCTTGGGTGCTTGGTGCCCTTGAGCTTGTTCCTCTTGGGTGCTTGGGCGCCCTAGGCAGTTAGTAGTGCTCGGAGCTCAATCATTGTGGTGTAAAGCTCCGGCAAGCGTCGGGTCTCCAATTAGGTTGTGGAGATCGCCTTGAGCAATTTGACGGGTTCCGTGACCGCCCCAAGGGTTGCCAAAGTGTACGGGTTCGGTGACCGCCCCAAGGGTTGCCATTTGTACGGGTTCGGTGACCGCCTCAAGGGTCCCTTAGTGGAATCACGGCATCTTGCATTGTCGAGGGCGTGAGGAGATTACGGTGGCCCTAGTGGCTTCTTGGGAGCATTGTGCCTCCACACCGCTCCAAACGGAGATTAGCATCCGCAAGGGTGTGAACTTCGGGATACATCGTCGTCTCCGCGTGCCTCGGTTATCTCTTACCCGAGCCCCTTTACTTATGCACTTTACTTTGTGATAGCCATATTGTTCTTTGTCATATATCTTGCTATCACATAGTTGATTAGCTTGCTTAGCATAAGTTGTTGGTGCACATAGGTGAGCCTAGTTGTTTTAGGTTTTGTGCTTGTCAAATTAACCGTTAGGTTTATTCCGCATTTGTTCAAGCCTAAACCGTAATTATTTTAAAGCGCCTATTCACCCCCCCTCTAGGCGACTTCCTCGATCTTTCACACTGTCCAATTGGGATTCTATTATCACAACCATTAAGAATATTCCGTGCCCGTGACAAATCAGCTTTGTAGTATTTCCTCTTTAAAACAACCTTCAAGTCTTTCCATTTTTTACTGGCTGATCTCAACACCCATCTTTTGTATGACTCATCAATGTTGAAAAAGGCCTATTATAAAATACAGTTGTGACAACTTGTTCATTGAAAAAGAAAATGACTTGTTTGTTGAAGATGCAAATATATATGTTAGATTGCGTTGACATACCTTGACAGAATCCCACAACTTTTCTTTCTCTAACTTTGGTACTTTGCTCCAGTTTTGAGCAGCTAAGGACATTTCTTTTCCTTTCACTAGGGTTCCAATAAAATTTGTCAGCTTGCATGTCTTCAAACCACATGGCTGACCAAATCTGTTGAACTTCAAATTGATCTTGTTATCAACATCATGTTCTTTCCAGAAGCGCCTCATGTGAGTAGGTCCTCTTCTAGTCTTCTCTACAACTTCTGGTATATGAACAGATAGGAACTACCATTAGGCCCATGCAAAACAAGCACATGTAAAAAAATTATGCCCTCAGAACTAACCATGTGTTTGCTCCTGTTCTTGTCGAACTTCCTCTTCTTGTTCATGTTCATCTTCTTGTCCAGACTCACCTTCTTCATCTTCCGATTCAGTTTCATCACCATGTTCAACATCATCTTCTCCATCTTCTGATTCAGTTTCCTCACCACTTCCCTCATGGCTCCTTAAGTCAACATCTTCTTCAGCTCTGGAATTCTTCAAAATCAATACAAGAAAACAACATGAGTAATAAAAACAAGTGTTCAAAGTTATCCATGCTGAGCTCCTCAAGACCATCAGAAGTAATAAAACAAGAGCTCACCAAATATTTTAAGAGCTTACCATAGTGAAGTGTTCTAATTTATCCCTGTTTGAAGCTTCTGCTTTAATTTGTTTGATAGCATTAATGCATTCCATTTGAGGTAGATTAACTTGTCTGACTCTATAATTCAGGTCATTCAATCTTCTTTCATGGTCAGACACATGGGACTGAATAAATGCATCAGATCTTGATCTCGAAGTCATCATATTTCCTGGTATGTACAATTCAAAACTCGGTTAGAAAATACAAGATCAAAAGTAAGATAAAAGCAATCAACATCACTTGAAATTTAGTTCAAAAACAATCAATAGCTCTCACGTAATCCTAGTCTAATATTCTTCATGCCCATCAATTCTAGCCTCCATATCAAAGAAGTCTCTTGTAGGTGGATGAACCACAGCGTACCAATCCCTCTCTATAGAATCTTGTACATAATATACTTGGGTGGCTTGAGTTGCGAGGATAAATGGCTCATCAAATATGTCGCTGCCGCTGCTTAGCATATGGTTAAAATTCACCTCAGTTATTCCATATGGGTCCTTTCGAACCCCAACATCAGGGCGAACACTGTCAACCCAATCACACTTGAATAAAACCACGCTGCCTTTGTTTGAATAATTGAGCTCAACTATTTCAGTGATTCGGCCATAATAAACAACATCTCCTAAAGCTGGATTCTTATCTTTAGCACTTGAGAAACTAGATGTCTTTGCAATCATAGATACTCCATCACATTGCGCTTCTTTTCCGTCACCATATCCCCTTGTGTGGAAAGTGCATCCATTTATAGAGTAAGCGTTGTACTTTCTCACCATCTGATATGGCTTTTGTGCTAAGACTTTAACTTCTTCAGGGATCTTAACATTATTGGAAATCAATGATTGAACCTAGAGACAAAACATAGTCAATGCAATATCTCCACATGAAGCGCTTTAAGAATTTTAACATGGTCAGCAAACCAAGTGTGGAAACTATTGTGATGGGAGCGTTCTACATCACGTATTCTTTTGCGTCGACCCGCTGATAGAATATCATGATGTTGTCTACATGAACATGAGAGGGGGTTACTGCTAGTTCAGAGAGTATTGAGAGTGTGGAACAAGTGATGAGAAACTTACTGGACATATGGAGCAATGTGGGGGTAATTGACCAACACATATCTTTGAGCTTGGATCTATGACGTGTAGTCTAGTTCTTCAACACAAGGACCAAATAAAGGACGACCGACTATTCTCAAGTATGGATGATGGTTTGTCAAGTCATTGGGGCCAATAAAATCATTATGTCGTCCTGTTTGAGTGAATATGGTTGGACAACCATGCAAATATCGTGAGCAAAATGTAAGAGTGTCATCCAAAACATATCCCTCTGCTATTGATCCCTCTGGGTGACTTAGCGTATGGATCATACTCTTCAACTTGCCCAAAAACCTCTCAACAGCCCACATGCTTCGATAATGCACTGGTCCAGCAATCCGTACTTCAGTTGCAAGATGAATGGTCAAGTGTTCCATGATGTCAAAAAAGGAAGGAGGGAATACTTTCTCCAATTGGCACATGATTTCAGGAATCTCATCCTCCAACTTTTGTATCTCACTCACGGTGATAACCTTAGAGTATAATTGCTTGAAGTAGTTGCACAAACGAATCAATGGAATACAAACATCTTCAGGCAAAGTTCTCCTAATGGCTAAGGGCAACAGATCACGCATTATAATATGACAGTCATGGCTCTTTAGTCCATTTAATCTCTTTCTCACCATATCCACTTTGTTGTGCAAGTTGGATGCATATCCCTCAGGAAACCTAGCATCCTTTAGAACCTGGCAAAACATCTTAGCACCATGTGAATCCAAGTAGTATAATGCTGGAGGTAGGTATGGTTTACTCCCAGTTAAATCTAGATGTTGGTCTTGGCGTATATTCAACTGTTGTAGGTCAAGACGTGCATTTAGATTATCCTTTGATCTTTTGCTAACATTCAGAAGGGTATGGGAAATATTCTCAAACACATTCTTCTCTATGTGCATAGGATCCAGATTATGATGCAATAGAAGTGTTTCCCAGTATGGCAGCTGAAAGAAGCAACTTCTCTTTTTGAAAATTCAAGTGTCTTGCTGCACGCTTGTATCATTCTCATCTACCTGATTACGGTGTCGCTTCCTGCTGCTCTTCTGCTGCAGTTTCCCGTACGTAGTTTTCATGTCCTTTGTCAATATTGAAATTTCATGTGATGAAAGGGGAACGGGAGGCTCTCGATGTTCCTCAAAACCATCAAATGACTCAGCATCAAATCGAAACTCGTGATTAGGTTCCAAGAATCTGCGATGTCCCATATAGCATTTCTTGTGTCCATTCTTTAACCAAAGAGAGCATGTCTCTGATAGACAATGGGAGCAAACTGCTAAATTTTCTCCAGACAAAGATCCACGCCCAGGCCAATCACTTATTGTCCATAGTAGTGCGGCGCGTAAGAGAAACTTCTTAGATCGAGAGGCATCATAAGTCCAGACTCCATCATTCCAAAGCTCCAGAAGATCATCTATGGTCAGCTGCATGTAAACATCCATGTCTTTCCCTGGAGATTTTTTACCAGGAATGATGACAGAGAGGATAAAGTTTGATTGCTTCATACAAATCCATGGAGGAAGGTTGTAGGGGATCAAGATGATAGGCCATATGCTATATGAGAGATTCATATTTCCAAAAGGGTTGAAACCATCAGCTCCCAATCCAAATCTAACATTGCAAACTTCTGAACTGAAGTCTTTGTGAATAGCATCAAAGTGTTTCCATGCAGGTGAACCAGCTGGGTGTCGTATCAAGCCGTCCTTTGTGCGGCCTTCGCTGTGCCACCTCATATCTGTTGTCGTCTTTGTAGAAGCGAACAACCTTTGGAGTCTCTTCTTTAGCGGGAAATGATGAACCACCTTTTGAGGCACCTTGTGGACACGCCTTCCATCAACTCCAGTATTTACGCTCTTCCATCTACTTGTGCCACACACTGGACATGATATGGCATCAACATTTTCCTTCCTAAATAGAATGCAATCGTTTTTGCATGCATCTATACTATTATATCCAATACCAATGGCTCTCACAAACTTTTTGGCCCCATGAAAATTTTTGGGCAAGGCTTCACCTTCTGGAAGTGCCTCCTTAATTAGCGTCAATACCTCATCAAAGCAGACATTGCTCATTCCCCTCATATTCTTGATGTGAAGCAACCTCACCAAAAATTGCAGCTTCGAGAATCTTTTGCAACCTAGGTACAGCTCTTGGCGCCCATCATTAACTAATCTATAGTATGCTTCAGCATCATCGTCCAAGTCATCTTCAGACTCTTGCTCCTCTCCTAAAGTACGAGTATCATACATCCCGAATCCTTCCAGTAGCATCTCATCCATCTCATCACTATCAGCATATTCTTCAAACTGTGAACTAGGACCTGAAGTTGTTTCGGAGGGCCGCATACTTTCTCCATGATGAATCCATGTGGTATATCCAGCCATGAATCCATCATAAATAAAATGATCATAGACTTCAAGTTCACCTAACCAATGAGAGTTTACACATATCTTGCAAGGGCAGAGAATCCTATTATTTCTTGCTGACGTACGAAAAGCAAATTTTATGAAGTTGCTAGTTCCTTCAGAATACTCGGCGGAAGACCTTGCTGCTCGCATCCAACTCCTATCCATTCTCAACTGAACAAAACCAAGTTCTTCAACATGAGGTGCTTAGAAGAAGTTATGTAACATACTAAAGCAGAGGCCACATAAAAATTCTATAATAAATATTTGAATGTGAGCAGAAGCAAAGAGGAATTTCTAGAAGCAGTGTCAGTTTAACTAGCAAAAATAACAAATCAACTTTCAGTTGTTCCTTGTCGTTGTTGCACACTACTTCTCGGAGTACAACTAGCTTATTGTGCAAGTGCCAGTAATTAGTGTTATATATAGTACTAAGCTACATGTATTGATCAGTTCAGCGCTTCTCCAACAATAGTCAAACTGCACAATGTCGTGCCAAAATGATTGTTCATACAGAACATCTAGCACAAACACAAAAGGAAAGTAAAATGAAGTAGAAAACTTCAGGGGCATTACCTCAAACACCTTGTGTGCACCGGGGCATTGGATCAAGAACAGCAACAGAACGTGGGCGAGTCTGGCATGGGAAGGATGAAGCTGATGCGTGCGAAGCCACCTTCCTCCTCCTCCTCCTCCTCCGTCGCCTCCTCTCCGGTGCCTGGATATCCCCTCTCCTTTGGGTCTCCTTCACTCGGCCGCTGCAATCCCACCGCGAGATCGGGAAGGAGAGAAGAAGAGGTCCAGCGCGGGATGGCGTTGCCGGCCGCGGAGCCGCGGCGGCCGCTACGCCTGCGGCAGCTCCGGTGTGGGACACCGGTGGCGGAGGCTCCGGTGGCAGCGACGACGCCCCAAGCGATCGATGCGAGCAGATCGAGTGGATCTTTTGTTTTTTGTTTTTTATTATTTCGATGGTTACCTATAGAAGACAGAGGTGGGAGGGTTATTTTGCAAATAGTCTAAAATCAAGGGCCAAATCTGTATAATAAGCCAAGCATTGGAGGCGCTATCCACCGGAACGCCAGCAGTAATCGGAGGCATTTTCTAAATTCGCCTTCAAAGCATGTGAGCATCGGAGGCACTTTCTCAAAGTGCCGTTAGTACTATGATTTTAAGGCATTTTAGGAAATCGCCGCTAATAAAATGCCACCTAATGACGTACGTGTTGTAGTGAACGCTTCCAATCTGATAAAAATGACTGACCGTACACTATGCATGTCATGTGCTACCTATCCACTGGTACAATCGTATCATGGAAATTGATATTCATAGCGGGCACAACCTTAGCCGGTAGTACAATACATGTACATCAATAGAGATCGAGGGGCTATATAGTAGAGCAACGAGAGCATTACTACAAACCAAAATTGAAGACTATAAGAAATGTGAACAAAGTCGTATGTATCAGCGTCGATCGATGCACAGTGTGGTGCACGTAATGTATTAGGACCGAGAGACATCAGTAATCTGGTAGCAGCTTATTCTGGTAGCGCATTACTTGGCCAAATGCCCTATGTAGAGCCTTCTTGAGTACACGAAGTAGTGAGTAGCGGTTCACCACAATGGCCACAGAAGTTACGCCATCTTGAGAGGTTCATTTCCAGCTTCCGCGGCAAGGGCCCAAGCCAGGGAATTGCGGGCAGCAATTCCTCGCGGCATACAGGGCTAGTGCAGCCACCGGAGCTACGCTGTGGTAGCGACTCACTCACGGAATACACGCCTTTGCATTGGTACAGGCTTCTATCTTTCTTTCTGTGTTTCTAGCTTGAGCACTGTGCGGCTTCCTTGTTGTCACTGGACCATGCGTTGAACCTCGAAACTGTATAAGCCTTGTAATTAAGGTCGGGCAATAACCTTCTGTTAAAGAAGCTACCAGTGGCTAAATACTTCAAGTCTAGTGACTTTCTGTTCATCCAGAGTATTTTATAAAAACAGCCACAATTCAGACAACCTTCCCCCAAAACTACCACTTTAATTGGAATTCTTGACATAAACGGACCTATTTCACTCAAATATTTTTCCTAAAAGCTAGCACTATGCGTTGATGACCGCTTTGCTCAAAATTAACCATGGTTATGACAGGGATGGCCCACCAGTTAGGTCCACCTGGCATACAAAATCTACACCGTTTATTTGACCGGTGCGTTGGATGTTATGACATGTGGGGACCACATGTTAGTTCTATATCTCCCCCCTAGTTGACCATTTGATTATTCAAAGATCACAATTAATATTACAACCATGTTGGATTCACGGCAATGGTTGCAGTAGTCAACTCTTCGGGGTGTCCAAGGGATTATCGCGAGTTGTTTGTTGCACTAAAATCAGAGTTGTTGCGCCAGGGTTCGGATGCCAATGATGACGGGCTGCAGGTGGTCTGTTCAGTGATATTCCACGTTGCCAAATTTACATAGTTCTCACCCGTAGCTCTCTATCAGAATCGGAGATGCACTGTTGCCAACGGGGTGGCTAACCTCACATGGATCTTCATGTGGCTTCACACAACCTCTATGGTGTGGGCTTGGTTGTCTGCGGGCGAAGTCAGAGTCGCTTGCTTGGAAAATATGACGACGACGCTAATGTGCGACCCCGGCGAGGTTGTGCCTGATCAACAGGTTGTGGACATTTTCGTTCGGTTTTTCACTAACTAACTAGGCAACTCTCTTTTTCTTAATCGATGGATCAAACGACTCTTGTTTCAGAAATAAAGGTGACACATCTACCATTCTTAAGAAGTTGCTCCCCACTACTTCATATTCTCTCATCATGCACACTATCCACATCAGCAACTATGCCATCTCAGCAAAAACTGATCCCACGAGGCCATGTCATCACTTTCCCGGCCTTCCCATGAACCAGCAGCTAGCGTACGTTCCCTACCACAAATGCAGCCACAAATGAACTAGAAACCCACGTACAAAACATCGTTGCATCTCCAAACTTTTCTCCCGAAGCGTTAGCCCTGTTCGGCCCCTTGGTCTTTCGCCTCTTCCTCCACTTACCACCCAAGGTTCCCTTCATCTCCCCCAATCAATAAATCTCTACTGCAATCCTTCCGGTTCTTCCCTTCTTTTCTCTATTTATGGATCCCTCCATCTTGCTTTTGTTGCTGACCTAAACCGCAAGATGCAAGATGGTCGCCGGTGCGGACAGGATTGGCCCATGCGTACACCTCGCCGTTTACCCAACCGCAGTGAACCATGCTTGCCACCCCTGACGTCCTCCCCAGCATCACCTGCGCCAGAGGTGGGGGCTCTCCTTCCCCTTTATCTTCAAATATCTTAACAATTTTTATTGTGAGTCAGCTTGGTTGGAAGATCTAATCCCGAACCAGAATAGATGAGAAGGGCGAGAGCGACGGCTGCAAGGTTTACTTCTTTGGCGGCGCTGATGGAGGTCCAGATCCCAATCCAAGTAGTGCCTCCGTCACGCAAGGTAGGAGCAGGAAGATGAGGTTGCCTCATCGTTTCTTCGTCTAGATCACGTCCGTGTAGTTTTCCTGGAGGCCTGGATATTGCGTGATGTGCAGGACAATTAGTGATGCATATGTGCTTTGCGTTCCTGGTGTGTATATAACTGCATATGCACATTATTTTTTTCATCTTTTTGTGATTTCTTTTCGAGACTTTAGTGATTGGTTTGTGGCCTGAGCTTATGTACAGATTCTAAAGTGTATATATGTGTTTGCCAGATGTCTCTATATTGTGTGATTTTGCTTTGATTAGTGTTCTGTACATCCTCTGCACGTCTATTCTCCATTGGTTGATTGGAAGTGGCTGACTTTGATGGATAAATTAGTCTTAATTTTGAGGGCTCTACTCTATATCTTATGTTTACATGCAGTCTAAAACTCTGAATGTAATCCACATGCATCAAGCCTTGCCAAGTAACCCTCCACTAGTAGAAAAAGGGCCTATTGTCCCGGTTGGTAAGGGTCTTTAGTCCCGGTTGGTGAACCGGGACTAAAGGGTCGGTACTAATGCTTTCCCCCTTTAGTCCCGGTTCAATGATTTTTTTTAATTTCTTTTAATTTTTATTTGATTTTTTTATTTTCAAATTTCTGAATTATTTTAACCTCTAATCTCTAATCAGCACCCTCATCACTGCTCAATTTATCATCCAATCTCTAATCACCCCTCATCATTCCAAATCATCTAACTTCCCGAACGGTCACCCATCCTCCCACTCCCCCAGCCTGAGCACGCTTAACTTCCGTGTTCTATTCTCCCTCGTTTCCAAGTCTGCACTTGTTGTTTTCCTGATAATAGTAAGATGTCAATCCTATTAACCCTCACGAATTTTGCTTGAGCATGAAGTGACACATTTCAATGTTTGAGTTTGAAACTATTGTCTTAAAAAACAATAATTATATAGAAAACAATAGTTATTTTGAATAATTAGTTTGACCATAGTTTGACCACAGTTTGACCAGATTTGACCAAAATTCAAAATAACTGAAATAATTATTTAGTAACACTAATATTTTAGAATAATTAGTTTGACCATAGTTTGACCAGATTTGACCAAAATTCAAAATAACTAAAATAATTATTTAGTAACACTAATATTCTAGAATAATTAGTTTGACCATTGTTTGACCACAGTTTGAAATTTTTTTGATTTTTTCCACTCTAGATCTTAAAAGCCCCGTAAATTTTTTTTCTGATAGGTTTTTGAGGATTTTGAAAATGTTTAACGGGGTTCCCCCAGTTAAATTTGGATGTAACTTTTCGAGTAGATGATTTTTCATATAAAAAACTTTTTCATCCGAGTTAGTATGCAAAAGTTATGCCCATATTTACAAATTCCAGAGAGATTTTGCAAATAAAGTCGAAATTCACATTTGCAAATTTTCCCAACAACTAGACCACATATCACATGGAAAACTTATTTTCTTTTATTTTTTTGACATTTCCATCATTTTCTTTTATTTTTTTTAAAACTGAAAAGGCGATCCACAGAGGGACTAAAGGTCTCAACCCCATTAGCACCGGTTCGTGCCTCAAACCGGGACTAAAGGTCTAATCTTTAGTCCCGGTTTCAGGCATGAACCGGGACTAATGGGCATCGCACCCTTTAGTCCCGGTTTGAGGCACAAACCGGGACTAAAGGGCACAGGTGAACCGGGACTAATGCCTTAGCCGCACGAACCGGGATAAATGCTCACATTAGTCCCGGTTCGTGATTGAACCGGGACTAATGTGAATATTGGCCCGGACTCATAGCCCTGTTTTCTTCTAGTGCTCATGGAAGGTGAGTCAGCGGCGAAGCAGTAGCTAGCGTGGGTTGCATCACCTCTATGGTATTGTAGGCAATCACAGCCTTGGACAAGCTCGCCGGAATCCAAGCCAGGTGAGGGCACCAAGGTTCCACTCGCTTACTAAGCCATCTAGCTACAAACAATACAGTTTATGGATACTACTGCTGATCTATATGCTTCCCATATGGACAACTAAAGATGAATCACTAATGTATATATTATGTCAAAGTAAATAATGTGCATAGAGAACTTATTATAGATAAACATACCTTATTTGAGATGAAGGGAATAAGATCCAAAGTTCCAGAGTTCTGCTATCATATACAAATATACTGCGGTTTCGATATATATCTGGTGTGATAAAATTGTTCATAATATGCATCTCACTCCATTTCAAATTATCTGACTCTAGATTAGTACATATTTAGGGGGAGAAGGCACCATGGTTTGTCCAGTGATGATAATAAAACATTGACTATTATTTTTTTGCATGTGCACTCCTTTAGTTCTTGAATTTTCCATGTTAAACTAAAGTAAATGTCATTTTTATAACATATTCAGTTTCTGATTTATCTATGGTGGTGGAACTGGATGGCAACTTATGTGATGCGTTTATAAAGGAATCCAAAATACAAGCAACCAAAACTAACAAAGCACCTCACACAGGTCGTAATCGTTTCTGAAGTTACTTTTGTTATTTGTATGCAACAGAGCATGGCATAGAAGTGTTCCTATTTGATAGTTTTGTTGGTCCTTTTTTATTTGTAATATTTGCGTAAAGCCGGTGCCAAATGCTTTTTACTTGGCTGCACTATTGAAATTGAGCTCATCACACTTCTCCAACTTTGTTGTAGCTATATGTAATCTCCCACTAAATTTTTGATAGTTGCTGAATTAGGTCCACTTCTCATTCATGTTTTGTTACATGCTCAGCGTACATGTTATGCTTACCAACACGTGTACTACTATCTTTGAACAATGCATAGATTAAGAAACGACAAACTAAACTTTATTTGTGAAACTTTGTGACCCTAAGCCCAAATCATTTGGATCATACATATATAGTTCTAAATTCTTGATGATCAGAATGCTTATGATTTTACTAAGCAATGTTCATCTTACACTTACCTATGTTTTACAACTGTTCATTACCTATTCATGTTCATGCATATATAACCAAATCATCATCGAAATATATTGCAAGCAATTTCCGCAGCAACGCGCGGGGTATCATCTAGTTTTCTAAGAGTATTGTTGTTTTTCTCATGCATAGTCATCGGGTTCCACACCGTAGGCTCCACCGCACCCCCCCCCCCCTTCTGATTTTCTGTTTCCTCTTTTCCTTTTTTTCCTTTGCTTGTACATTTGTATTTTTATTTTGTCTCGTCATCATTTGTACTTCTATAGGTTGATGGAATTTTTCCAATTCGAGGAATCTATGAGGCCTAGGCCCAATAAAAACAAAAAAGATACCGTGGATGAGCCTACAGGGGCTTTTTTTGCGGCCGATCAGCCCAACGAGCAAGGTGATCTCTAGTTTAGCTTAGAGCATGGTTGATAGTACTCCCTCCATTCCCTTGTATAAGGCCATTTCATATTTTTATATCTAACTTTGACCATTAATTTTACCAAGAAAAAGTGAGTTATATGCCACAAAAAGTATGTCATTGGATGCACATTTCAAAGAACTTTCCGATGGTATATTTTTTATGACATATAATCCATATTTTCTTGAAAAAAATTATAAGTCAAAGTTTAACACGAAAAACGAAGTGGTCTTGTATAAGGGAATGGAGGGAGTATAGCTTGGCTATATGTTGTTGTCATGTCATCAATAGTCAATCTTATAACCAGCACATATAATAGTTATTTATAAATATATACTACTATGGCTCACTTTCTCACAAAGTTTCTAGGAGCATTTGCTGCAGCTGGATGTTAATCTACAACCCGCTTCTCTTCTCTCTCCTATTCTTTCTCTTCCAACTCAGCAAAAATATACTCCTATTATTACATTACCTAACTATTTAAATTCTTATAGCTCGTTTACATCATTCTATTATACTTGCTCTTATGGAGCGGTGGCCCTGACTACGTGCGGCAAACGGATCACGACGGGACAAAAACAGCAAGTGATGCTCGGTGGGACATGAAGCAATTTCTCCATTACTATGGTTGATCTGACGGCTGACCATGCTAAAACGTTGTGGTGTCTTGTAGGTGGTTCTGTTTTACTGTTTCATAATGTGCACTTGCTTGCTTATTTGCATGTGAGAAATTAGTAGATACATCCTATACAATGACCCCCTATCAGCAATTACGCCTATTTTGCAGTTATGTCGTCCATCGTCATCAATTTTTTCCCGAATTTTTAATTCAGGATCCTCTCTCCACCGTGTTTACTTTGGATCACGCACACACATATGCGTGCGTACTGCAAGACTTGTGGCTTTAGGCTGGTCACAATGGGCAAGAATATAAACTAGTAATTTACACACTTCCCTAGACTATGTTCCTACCTCCATAGTGGGTAGGAACATCTATGTAGTGTCATGCAACGATGTATTTATTTGGTCATAGACTCATTGTTTCTTGAAGTGTGTGATGTTCCGGTAACTTAGCTAGTTACCACAATCACCTCTCTCTTTATTAAATATGTGCCACATAAGCAAAGTTGTATTGCAGTGTGTGATGTCCCCATTGTGACCAGCCTTAGAACAACTTACCATAGTACTAATGCATGCCATGTGCTACGTACCTATCAACTGGTACAGTCAAATCGTGGCAATTGATAGACATAATTGGCGAACCTTAACCATAGTACAATATATGTACATCAATAGAGTTTGAGGGGCTATATAGTAGAGCGCACGAGCTTTAGTAAACAAATGAACCAAAATTCAGAGTATAAAACAATGGACCCGTGTCATATGTATCAGCATCGATCCATGCATATTGTGGTATACGTAATGTATTAGGATTGGGAGATATCGGTAATCTAGTGGCAGCATATATTTGGTAGCGCAGTGGTTAAACGAGTGAGCAATGTAGAGGCTTTAGTTCTACACATAGCAGCGAGTAGCGGTCCACTGCAGAACCGTCGGGTGCCCCGTCATCTTGAGAGGTTCATCTCCAGCCTCCGCATATTGGCCTGAGTCGCTGACCAGCAGACTGCAGTTCCTCCAGCCGCCGACGGCTAGTGGAGCCACCGGAGCTACTACGTGATTGTGTTTGACGGAATCGACGTGCTTTTGCATCAATATTAGCATGTATCTTTTTTTTTGGTAACTTCTGGTTCTCTCTATTTTTATTGTACACCGGTGTATAGAAGTCAGCGGCAGACCTGACCTTTCGAGAAAGAACGACTGCCTGTGGCGAAATTCTGGCGACTGGCGTTGATGCCTGTAGACGGATAGTTTTGCAATACACGTTGTATTAATGGGTGCTGGTGCACGTACAGGTAGGCCTCAACCTCAACTATACATGACTAGGAGGTGGGTCACAACACGTAATACATGCAACATAAAATATATATTCAACAATGCCGACACCTCCTTCCCACTGATCTTCTTCGTCCAGTTCCAGGTCAATCTTGCGTTAATCTCCTAGCTCCATCAACTTTTTTTCCGTTCTCGAACAGATCCGTTCTTCCGAATTCGAAAAAAAAAAACCATTCTTCCAAGTAACAAGCTCAGAGTAGATTCCTAATCCCTTCCGATCTGCTGAAATTATGTTTGAATGGTCCATTTCCTATATTTCAAGCATTTACTCTTTTTGACTAATATTATGTTTGAATAGTCCCCCAGCAAAAAAAGTTTGAATAGTCCATTTCCTATATTTCAAACGGAGGTAGAAGTTTAAATAGTAGCTACAGGAGTGAGATAAAGCAAGAGAAACACCTTGTTTGTCGCAATAAGATAAAAAAATTATGTACATCTTCTACAATTCTTAAATTCATCTATATGAGCAAGTTGTTAAACAATGTCGTCTGATCTTCCCTATAGGTATATGTTAGACACAACTGATGTTTAACTAGGCTTGACTCTTTCCCCCTTGGACCGTATGGTTTGGAAGGCATGGGCACCTCCAAAGGTTAAATTCTTTGCGTGGTTGGCAATACAAGATAGGATTTGGACCGCCGATCGTTTACAGCGACGAGGTTGGCCAAATTGTGGCCTATGCAAACTTTGCAATAGGGAGCAAGAAACGGGTGCCCACATTTTCTTCAAGTGCCGCTTTACAATTCGGATATGGAAGTCTCTCATTGAGAGGCTTGGTCTCGCGCACATAGATACATCCGAGTGGCACACGGATGAATCCGTCTACGAATGGTGGGACAAGAGAACCGACAATCGCAATCCCAACCGCAAGCTTTGGCCTCTCTCACCATGCTTGTCTCCTGGACCATTTGAAATGAAAGAAATGCACGGTGTTTCGTCATAAGAGTGCGCCAACGACCATTCTTTTCACTGCCATTATCGATGAGGCCAAGCTTTGGGTGACCGCGGGTGCAAAGAAATTAGGAGATATTTTTATAGGCGAGTAATTGTCATGCCGTATTTGTGGGTGTTGTAAAACTCTCAACTCTATTCTCTTCTTATTTAATTGATGAGGCAAATCTTATGCCTCCGTTTCGAAAAAAAAAATCTTGTCGGCGCCATCGCTGCTCATGTCCTGGCACCCGTGACTCACCTCCTTGCAGACCGTGTCTGCGCCCTTCGCCCTGCTTGCTCGTGTCAGAGCAGCCTCTTGAGTTGTCGCCACGATCACCATCTCCTCACACCACCGACCCAAGCTCGTGGGCGGGCACCAGGCGATCTCAGCTGGCTCCACGTGCTGGCCTCCTCCACGTTTCCCGTGCGTCGGGCTTCTCCGCCACCTGAGCCGAGCTAGGACAAGCTAGGGTGGAGCGGTGTGAAGCATCAGCGAGGTCAACAATAATCGTGTATTGGCCCCACCTTCCCCATGCCCCTCCATCCATCTGACGGCTGACCGTGCTAAAACGTTGTGGTGTCTTGTAGG
The DNA here is from genome assembly GCA_021605205.1 of Aegilops longissima. Classification (NCBI taxonomy): domain Eukaryota; kingdom Viridiplantae; phylum Streptophyta; class Magnoliopsida; order Poales; family Poaceae; genus Aegilops; species Aegilops longissima. The sequence goes on along the minus strand of CM038677.1, from coordinate 788,129,758 downwards.
TGGTTCTGTTTTACTGTTTCATAATGTGCACTTGCTTGCTTATTTGCATGTGAGAAATTAGTAGATACATCCTGTACAATGACCCCCTATCAGCAATTACGCCTATTTTGCAGTTATCTCGTCCATCGTCATCAATTTTTTCCCTAATTTTTAATTCAGGACCCTCTCTCCACCGCGTTTACTTTGGATCACGCACACACATATGCGCGCGTACTGCAAGACTTGTGGCTTTAGGCTGGTCACAATGGGCATGAACATAAACTAGTAACTTACACACTTCCCTAGACTATGTTCCTACCTCCATAGTGGGTAGGAACATCTATGTAGTGTCATGCAACGATGTATTTATTTGGTCATAGACTCATTGTTTCTTGAAGTGTGTGATGTTCCGGTAACTTAGCTAGTTACCACAATCACCTCTCTCTTTATTAAATATGTGCCACATAAGCAAAGTTGTATTGGAGTGTGTGATGTCCCCATTGTGACCAGCCTTAGAACAACTTACCATAGTACTAATGCATGCCATGTGCTACGTACCTATCAACTGGTACAGTCAAATCGTGGCAATTGATAGACATAATTGGCGCAACCTTAACCATAGTACAATATATGTACATCAATAGAGTTTGAGGGGCTATATAGTAGAGCGCACGAGCTTTAGTAAACAAATGAACCAAAATTCAGAGTATAAAACAATGGACCCGTGTCATATGTATCAGCATCGATCCATGCATATTGTGGTATACGTAATGTATTGGGATTGGGAGATATCGGTAATCTAGTGGCAGCATATATTTGGTAGCGCAGTGGTTAAACGAGTGAGCAATGTAGAGGCTTTAGTTCTACACATAGCAGCGAGTAGCGGTCCACTGCAGAACCGTCGGGTGCCCCGTCATCTTGAGAGGTTCATCTCCAGCCTCCGTGATATGGGCCTGAGTCGCTGACCAGCAGGCTGCAGTTCCTCCAGCCGCCGACGGCTAGTGGAGCCACCGGAGCTACTACGTGATAGTGTTTGACGGAATCGACGTGCTTTTGCATCAATATTGGCATGTATCTTTTTTTTTGGTAACTTCTGGTTCTCTCTATTTTTATTGTACACCGGTGTATAGAAGTCAGCGGCAGACCTGACCTTTCGAGAAAGAACGACTGCCTGTGGCGAAATTCTGGCGACTGGCGTTGATGCTTGTAGACGGATAGTTTTGCAATACACACTGTATTAATGGGTGCTGGTGCACGTACAGGTAGGCCTCAACCTCAACTATACATGACTAGGAGGTGTGTCACAACACGTAATACATGCAACATAAAATATATATTCAACAATGCCGACACCTCCTTCCCACTGATCTTCTTCGTCCAGTTCCAGATCAATCTTGCGTTAATCTCCTAGCTCCATCAACTTTTTTTCCGTTCTCGAACAGATCCGTTCTTCCAAATTCGAAAAAAAAAACCATTCTTCCAAGTAACAAGCACAGAGTAGATTCCTAATCCCTTCCGATCTGCTGAAATTATGTTTGAATGGTCCATTTCCTATATTTCAAGCATTTACTCTTTTTGACTAATATTATGTTTGAATAGTCCCCCAGCAAAAAAAGTTTGAATAGTCCATTTCCTATATTTCAAACGGAGGTAGAAGTTTAAATAGTAGCTACAGGAGTGAGATAAAGCAAGAGAAACACCTTGTTTGTCGCAATAAGATAAAAAAATTATGTACATCTTCTACAATTCTTAAATTCATCTATATGAGCAAGTTGTTAAACAATGTCGTCTGATCTTCCCTATAGGTATATGTTAGACACAACTGATGTTTAACTTGGCTTGACTCTTTCCCCCTTGGACCGTATGGTTTGGAAGGCATGGGCACCTCCAAAGGTTAAATTCTTTGCGTGGTTGGCAATACAAGATAGGATTTGGACCGCCGATCGTTTACAGCGACGAGGTTGGCCAAATTGTGGCCTATGCAAACTTTGCAATAGGGAGCAAGAAACGGGTGCCCACATTTTCTTCAAGTGCCGCTTTACAATTCGGATATGGAAGTCTCTCATTGAGAGGCTTGGTCTCGCACACATAGATACATCCGAGTGGCACACGGATGAATCCGTCTACGAATGGTGGGACAAGAGAACCGACAATCGCAATCCCAACCGGCAAGTTTTGGCCTCTCTCACCTGCTTGTCTCCGAGACCATTTGGAATGAAAGAAATGCACGGGTGTTTCGTCATAAGAGTGCGCCAACGACCATTCTTTTCACTGCCATCATCGATGAGGCCAAGCTTTGGGTGACCGCGGGTGCAAAGAAATTAGGAGATATTTTTATGGGCGAGTAATTGTCATGCCGTATTTGTGGGTGTTGTAAAACTCTCAACTCTATTCTCTTCTTATTTAATTGATGAGGCAAATCTTATGCCTCCGTTTCGAAAAAAAAAATCTTGTCGGCGCCATCGCTGCTCATGGCCTGGCACCCTTGACTCACCTCCTTGCGGACCGTGTCTGCGCCCTTCGCCCTGCTTGCTCGTGTCAGAGCAGCCTCTTGAGTTGTCGCCACGATCACCATCTCCTCACACCACCGACCCAAGCTCGTGGGCGGGCACCAGGCGATCTCAGCTGGCTCCACGTACGCGTCCCACGAGCAGGCAGCCATCATCAGTGATGCGCGAACTGCTGGCCTCCTCCACGTTTCCCGTGCGTCCGGGCTTCTCCGCCACCTGAGCCGAGCTAGGACAAGCTAGGGTGGAGCGGTGTGAAGCATCAGCGAGGTCAACAATAATCGTGTATTGGCCCCACCTTCCCCATGCCCCTCCATCCATCTGATGGCTGACCGTGCTAAAACGTTGTGGTGTCTTGTAGGTGGTTCTGTTTTACTGTTTCATAATGTGGACTTGCTTGCTTATTTGCATGTGAGAAATTAGTAGATACATCCTGTACAATGACCCCTATCAGCAATTACGCCTATTTTGCAGTTATCTCGTCCATCGTCATCAATTTTTCCCTAATTTTAATTCAGGACCCTCTCTCCACCGCGTTTACTTTGGATCACGCACACACATATGCTGCTGCACTGCAAGACTTGTGGCTTTAGGCTGGTCACAATGGGCATGAACATAAACTAGTAACTTACACACTTCCTAGACTATGTTCCTACCTCCATAGTGGGTAGGAACATCTATGTAGTGTCATGCAACGATGTATTTATTTGGTCATAGACTCATTGTTTCTTGAAGTGTGTGATGTTCCGGTAACTTAGCTAGTTACCACAATCACCTCTCTCTTTATTAAATATGTGCCACATAAGCAAAGTTGTATTGGAGTGTGTGATGTCCCCATTGTGACCAGCCTTAGAACAACTTACCATAGTACTAATGCATGCCATGTGCTACGTACCTATCAACTGGTACAGTCAAATCGTGGCAATTGATAGACATAATTGGCGCAACCTTAACCATAGTACAATATATGTACATCAATAGAGTTTGAGGGCTATATAGTAGAGCGCACGAGCTTTAGTAAACAAATGAACCAAAATTCAGAGTATAAAACAATGGACCCGTGTCATATGTATCAGCATCGATCCATGCATATTGTGGTATACGTAATGTATTGGGATTGGGAGATATCGGTAATCTAGTGGCAGCATATATTTGGTAGCGCAGTGGTTAAACGAGTGAGCAATGTAGAGGCTTTAGTTCTACACATAGCAGCGAGTAGCGGTCCACTGCAGAACCGTCGGTGCCCGTCATCTTGAGAGGTTCATCTCCAGCCTCCGCATATTGGCCTGAGTCGCTGACCAGCAGGCTGCAGTTCCTCCAGCCGCCGACGGCTAGTGGAGCCACCGGAGCTACTACGTGATAGTGTTTGACGGAATCGACGTGCTTTTGCATCAATATTGGCATGTATCTTTTTTTTGGTAACTTCTGGTTCTCTCTATTTTTATTGTACACCGGTGTATAGAAGTCAGCGGCAGACCTGATCTTTCGAGAAAGAACGACTGCCTGTGGCGAAATTCTGGCGACTGGCGTTGATGCCTGTAGACTGATAGTTTTGCAATACACGTTGTATTAATGGATGCTGGTGCACGTACAGGTAGGCCTCAACCTCAACTATACATGACTAGGAGGTGGGTCACAACACGTAATACATGCAACACAAAATGTATATTCAACAATGCCGACACCTCCTTCCCACTGATCTTCTTCGTCCAGTTCCAGATCAATCTTGCGTTAATCTCCTAGCTCCATCAACTTTTTTCCGTTCTCGAACAGATCCGTTCTTCCAAATTCAAAAAAACCATTCTTCCAAGTAACAAGCTCAGAGTAGATTCCTAATCCTTCCGATCTGCTGAAATTATGTTTGAATGGTCCATTTCCTATATTTCAAGCATTTACTCTTTTGACTAATATTATGTTTGAATAGTCCCCAGCAAAAAAGTTTGAATAGTCCATTTCCTATATTTCAAACGGAGGTCAAGTTTAAATAGTAGCTACAGGAGTGAGATAAAGCAAGAGAAACACCTTGTTTGTCGTAATAAGATAAAAAATTATGTACATCTTCTACAATTCTTAAATTCATCTATATGAGCAAGTTGTTAAACAATGTCGTCTGATCTTCCCTATAGGTATATGTTAAACACAACTGATGTTTAACTAATATAACAAAGTTGCCCCGTTGTAACACACGGGCACTGAAGTACTGCTCCTTTAACTTCCAAATAAATGGTAGCTCTTGAAACAGCTCCTCCTCCTGACTAGTTGGGATGTTTTGCTCCCTCCCAATACCGTATATTTGTGGTGGGAGAATTTTTTTTCACTCTTTATCATCAATACTCAAATCTTGTCGGCGCCATCGCTGCTCATGGCCTGGCACCCGTGACTCACCTCCTTGCGGACCGTGTCTGCGCCCTTCGCCCTGCTTGCTCGTGTCAGAGCAGCCTCTTGAGTTGTCGCCACGATCACCATCTCCTCACACCACCGACCCAAGCTCGTGGGCGGGCACCAGGCGATCTCAGCTGGCTCCACGTACGCGTCCCACGAGCAGGCAGCCATCATCAGTGATGCGCGAACTGCTGGCCTCCTCCACGTTTCCCGTGCGTCGGGCTTCTCCGCCACCTGAGCCGAGCTAGGACAAGCTAGGGTGGAGCGGTGTGAAGCATCAGCGAGGTCAACAATAATCGTGTATTGGCCCCACCTTCCCCATGCCCCTCCATCCATCTGACGGCTGACCGTGCTAAAACGTTGTGGTGTCTTGTAGGTGGTTCTGTTTTACTGTTTCATAATGTGGACTTGCTTGCTTATTTGCATGTGAGAAATTAGTAGATACATCCTGTACAATGACCCCTTATCAGCAATTACGCCTATTTTGCAGTTATCTCGTCCATCGTCATCAATTTTTTCCCTAATTTTTAATTCAGGACCCTCTCTCCACCGCGTTTACTTTGGATCACGCACACACATATGCGCGCGTACTGCAAGACTTGTGGCTTTAGGCTGGTCACAATGGGCATGAACATAAACTAGTAACTTACACACTTCCCTAGACTATGTTCCTACCTCCATAGTGGGTAGGAACATCTATGTAGTGTCATGCAACGATGTATTTATTTGGTCATAGACTCATTGTTTCTTGAAGTGTGTGATGTTCCGGTAACTTAGCTAGTTACCACAATCACCTCTCTCTTTATTAAATATGTGCCACATAAGCAAAGTTGTATTGGAGTGTGTGATGTCCCCATTGTGACCAGCCTTAGAACAACTTACCATAGTACTAATGCATGCCATGTGCTACGTACCTATCAACTGGTACAGTCAAATCGTGGCAATTGATAGACATAATTGGCGCAACCTTAACCATAGTACAATATATGTACATCAATAGAGTTTGAGGGCTATATAGTAGAGCGCACGAGCTTTAGTAAACAAATGAACCAAAATTCAGAGTATAAAACAATGGACCCGTGTCATATGTATCAGCATCGATCCATGCATATTGTGGTATACGTAATGTATTGGGATTGGGAGATATCGGTAATCTAGTGGCAGCATATATTTGGTAGCGCAGTGGTTAAACGAGTGAGCAATGTAGAGGCTTTAGTTCTACACATAGCAGCGAGTAGCGGTCCACTGCAGAACCGTCGGTGCCCGTCATCTTGAGAGGTTCATCTCCAGCCTCCGCATATTGGCCTGAGTCGCTGACCAGCAGGCTGCAGTTCCTCCAGCCGCCGACGGCTAGTGGAGCCACCGGAGCTACTACGTGATAGTGTTTGACGGAATCGACGTGCTTTTGCATCAATATTGGCATGTATCTTTTTTTTGGTAACTTCTGGTTCTCTCTATTTTTATTGTACACCGGTGTATAGAAGTCAGCGGCAGACCTGACCTTTGGAGAAAGAACGACTGCCTGTGGCGAAATTCTGGCGACTGGCGTTGATGCCTGTAGACTGATGTTTTGCAATACACGTTGTATTAATGGATGCTGGTGCACGTACAGGTAGGCCTCAACCTCAACTATACATGACTAGGAGGTGGGTCACAACACGTAATACATGCAACACAAAATGTATATTCAACAATGCCGACACCTCCTTCCCACTGATCTTCTTCGTCCAGTTCCAGATCAATCTTGCGTTAATCTCCTAGCTCCATCAACTTTTTTTCCGTTCTCGAACAGATCCGTTCTTCCAAATTCGAAAAAAAAACCATTCTTCCAAGTAACAAGCTCAGAGTAGATTCCTAATCCCTTCCGATCTGCTGAAATTATGTTTGAATGGTCCATTTCCTATATTTCAAGCATTTACTCTTTTTGACTAATATTATGTTTGAATAGTCCCCCAGCAAAAAAAGTTTGAATAGTCCATTTCCTATATTTCAAACGGAGGTCGAAGTTTAAATAGTAGCTACAGGAGTGAGATAAAGCAAGAGAAACACCTTGTTTGTCGCAATAAGATAAAAAAATTATGTACATCTTCTACAATTCTTAAATTCATCTATATGAGCAAGTTGTTAAACAATGTCGTCTGATCTTCCCTATAGGTATATGTTAAACACAACTGATGTTTAACTAATATAACAAAGTTGCCCCGTTGTAACACACGGGCACTGAAGTACTGCTCCTTTAACTTCCAAATAAATGGTAGCTCTTGAAACAGCTCCTCCTCCTGACTAGTTGGGATGTTTTGCTCCCTCCCAATACCGTATATTTGTGGTGGGAGAATTTTTTTTCACTCTTTATCATCAATACTCAAATCTTGTCGGCGCCATCGCTGCTTATGGCCTGGCACCCGTGACTCACCTCCTTGCGGACCGTGTCTGCGCCCTTCGCCCTGCTTGCTCGTGTCAGAGCAGCCTCTTGAGTTGTCGCCACGATCACCATCTCCTCACACCACCGACCCAAGCTCGTGGGCGGGCACCAGGCGATCTCAGCTGGCTCCACGTACGCGTCCCACGAGCAGGCAGCCATCATCAGTGATGCGCGAACTGCTGGCCTCCTCCACGTTTCCCGTGCGTCGGGCTTCTCCGCCACCTGAGCCGAGCTAGGACAAGCTAGGGTGGAGCGGTGTGAAGCATCAGCGAGGTCAACAATAATCGTGTATTGGCCCCACCTTCCCCATGCCCCTCCATCCATCTGTCGGCTGACCGTGCTAAAACGTTGTGGTGTCTTGTAGGTGGTTCAGTTTTACTGCTTCATAATGTGCACTTGCTTGCTTATTTGCATGTGAGAAATTAGTAGATACATCCTGTACAATGACCCCCTATCAGCAATTACGCCTATTTTGCAGTTATGTCGTCCATCGTCATCAATTTTTTCCCTATTTTTTAATTCAGGATCCTCTCTCCACCGCGTTTACTTTGGATCACGCACACACATATGCGTGAGTACTACAAGACTTGTGGCTTTAGGCTGGTCACAATGGGCAAGAACATAAACTAGTAACTTACACACTTCCCTAGACTATGTTCCTACCTCCATAGTGGGTAGGAACATCTATGTAGTGTCATGCAACGATGTATTTATTTGGTCATAGACTCATTGTTTCTTGGAGTGTGTGATGTTCCGGTAACTTAGCTAGTTACCACAATCACCTCTCTCTTTATTAAATACGTGCCACATAAGCAAAGTTGTATTGGAGTGTGTGATGTCCCCATTGTGACCAGCCTTAGAACAACTTACCATAGTACTAATGCATGCCATGTGCTACGTACCTATCAACTGGTACAGTCAAATAGTGGCAATTGATAGACATAATTGGCGCAACCTTAACCATAGTACAATATCTGCACATCAATAGAGTTTGAGGGGCTATATAGTAGAGCGCACGAGCTTTAGTAAACAAATGAACCAAAATTCAGAGTATAAAACAATGGACCCGTGTCATATGTATCAGCATCGATCCATGCATATTGTGGTATACGTAATGTATTGGGATTGGGAGATATCGGTAATCTAGTGGCAGCATATATTTGGTAGCGCAGTGGTTAAACGAGTGAGCAATGTAGAGGCTTTAGTTCTACACATAGCAGCGAGTAGCGGTCCACTGCAGAACCGTCGGGTGCCCCGTCATCTTGAGAGGTTCATCTCCAGCCTCCGCATATGGGCCTGAGTCGCTGACCAGCAGGCTGCAGTTCCTCCAGCCGCCGACGGCTAGTGGAGCCACCGGAGCTACTACGTGATAGTGTTTGACGGAATCGACGTGCTTTTGCATCAATATTGGCATGTATCTTTTTTTTTGGTAACTTCTGGTTCTCTCTATTTTTATTGTACACCGGTGTATAGAAGTCAGCGGCAGACCTGACCTTTTGAGAAAGAGCGACTGCCTGTGGCGAAATTCTGGCGACTGGCGTTGATGCCTGTAGACGGATAGTTTTGCAATACACGTTGTATTAATGGGTGCTGGTGCACGTACAGGTAGGCCTCAACCTCAACTATACATGACTAGGAGGTGGGTCACAACACGTAATACATGCAACATAAAATATATATTCAACAATGCCGACACCTCCTTCCCACTGAACTTCTTCGTCCAGTTCCGGATCAATCTTGCGTTAATCTCCTAGCTCCATCAACTTTTTTTCCGTTCTCGAACAGATCCGTTCTTCCAAATTCGAAAAAAAAACCATTCTTCCAAGTAACAAGCTCAGAGTAGATTCCTAATCCCTTCCGATCTGCTGAAATTATGTTTGAATGGTCCATTTCCTATATTTCAAGCATTTACTCTTTTTGACTAATATTATGTTTGAATAGTCCCCCAGCAAAAAAAGTTTGAATAGTCCATTTCCTATATTTCAAACGGAGGTAGAAGTTTAAATAGTAGCTACAGGAGTGAGATAAAGCAAGAGAAACACCTTGTTTGTCGCAATAAGATAAAAAAATTATGTACATCTTCTACAATTCTTAAATTCATCTATATGAGCAAGTTGTTAAACAATGTCGCCTGATCTTCCCTATAGGTATATGTTAGACACAACTGATGTTTAACTAGGCTTGACTCTTTCCCCCTTGGACCGTATGGTTTGGAAGGCATGGGCACCTCCAAAGGTTAAATTCTTTGCGTGGTTGGCAATACAAGATAGGATTTGGACCGCCGATCGTTTACAGCGACGAGGTTGGCCAAATTGTGGCCTATGCAAACTTTGCAATAGGGAGCAAGAAACGGGTGCCCACATTTTCTTCAAGTGCCGCTTTACAATTCGGATATGGAAGTCTCTCATTGAGAGGCTTGGTCTCGCGCACATAGATACATCCGAGTGGCACACGGATGAATCCGTCTACGAATGGTGGGACAAGAGAACCGACAATCGCAATCCCAACCGGCAAGCTTTGGCCTCTCTCACCATGCTTGTCTCCTGGACCATTTGGAATGAAAGAAATGCACGGGTGTTTCGTCATAAGAGTGCGCTAACGACCATTCTTTTCACTGCCATTATCGATGAGGCCAAGCTTTGGGTGACCGCGGGTGCAAAGAAATTAGGAGATATTTTTATGGGCGAGTAATTGTCATGCCGTATTTGTGGGTGTTGTAAAACTCTCAACTCTATTCTCTTCTTATTTAATTGATGAGGCAAATCTTATGCCTCCGTTTCGAAAAAAAAATCTTGTCGGCGCCATCGCTGCTCATGGCCTGGCACCCGTGACTCACCTCCTTGCGGACCGTGTCTGCGCCCTTCGCCCTGCTTGCTCGTGTCAGAGCAGCCTCTTGAGTTGTCGCCACGATCACCATCTCCTCACACCACCGACCCAAGCTCGTGGGCGGGCACCAGGCGATCTCAGCTGGCTCCACGTACGCGTCCCACGAGCAGGCAGCCATCATCAGTGATGCGCGAACTGCTGGCCTCCTCCACGTTTCCCGTGCGTCGGGCTTCTCCGCCACCTGAGCCGAGCTAGGACAAGCTAGGGTGGAGCGGTGTGAAGCATCAGCGAGGTCAACAATAATCGTGTATTGGCCCCACCTTCCCCATGCCCCTCCATCCATCTGACGGCTGACCGTGCTAAAACGTTGTGGTGTCTTGTAGGTGGTTCTGTTTTACTGTTTCATAATGTGCACTTGCTTGCTTATTTGCATGTGAGAAATTAGTAGATACATCCTGTACAATGACCCCCTATCAGCAATTACGCCTATTTTGCAGTTATATCGTCCATCGTCATCAATTTTTTCCCTATTTTTTTATTCAGGATCCTCTCTCCACCGCGTTTACTTTGGATCACGCACACACATATGCGCGCGTACTGCAAGACTTGTGGCTTTAGGCTGGTCACAATGGGCAAGAACATAAACTAGTAACTTACACACTTCCCTAGACTATGTTCCTACCTCCATAGTGGGTAGGAACATCTATGTAGTGTCATGCAACGATGTATTTATTTGGTCATAGACTCATTGTTTTTTGAAGTGTGTGATGTTCCGGTAACTTAGCTAGTTACCACAATCACCTCACTCTTTATTAAATATGTGCCACATAAGCAAAGTTGTATTGGAGTGTGTGATGTCCCCATTGTGACCAGCCTTAGAACAACTTACCATAGTACTAATGCATGCCATGTGCTACGTACCTATCAACTGGTACAGTCAAATAGTGGCAATTGATAGACATAATTGGCGCAACCTTAACCATAGTACAATATATGTACATCAATAGAGTTTGAGGGGCTATATAGTAGAGCGCACGAGCTTTAGTAAACAAATGAACCAAAATTCAGAGTATAAAACAATGAATCCGTGTCATATGTATCAGCATCGATCCATGCATATTGTGGTATACGTAATGTATTGAGATTGGGAGATATCGGTAATCTAGTGGCAGCATATATTTGGTAGCGCAGTGGTTAAACGAGTGAGCAATGTAGAGGCTTTAGTTCTACACATAGCAGCGAGTAGCGGTCCACTGCAGAACCGTCGGGTGCCCCGTCATCTTGAGAGGTTCATCTCCAGCCTCCGCATACGGGCCTGAGTCGCTGACCAGCGGGCTGCAGTTCCTCCAGCCGCCGACGGCTAGTGGAGCCACTGGAGCTACTACGTGATAGTGTTTGACGGAATCGACGTGCTTTTGCATCAATATTGGCATGTATCTTTTTTTTGGTAACTTCTGGTTCTCTCTATTTTTATTGTACACCGGTGTATAGAAGTCAGCGGCAGACCTGACCTTTCGAGAAAGAACGACTGCCTGTGGCGAAATTCTGGCGACTGGCGTTGATGCCTGTAGAAGGATAGTTTTGCAATACACGTTGTATTAATGGGTGCTGGTGCACGTACAGCTAAGCCACAACCTCAACTATACATGACTAGGAGGTGGGTCACAACACGTAATACATGCAACATAAAATATATATTCTACAATGCCGACACCTCCTTCCCACTGATCTTCTTCGTCCAGTTCCAGATCAATCTTGCGTTAATCTCCTAGCTCCATCAACTTTTTTTCCGTTCTCGAACAGATCCGTTTTTCCAAATTCGAAAAAAAAACCATTCTTCCAAGTAACAAGCTCAGAGTAGATTCCTAATCCCTTCCGATCTGCTGAAATTATGTTTGAATGGTCCATTTCCTATATTTCAAGCATTTACTCTTTTCGACTAATATTATGTTTGAATAGTCCCCTAGTAAAAAAAGTTTGAATAGTCCATTTCCTATATTTCAAACGGAGGTAGAAGTTTAAATAGTAGCTACAGGAGTGAGATAAAGCAAGAGAAACACCTTGTTTGTCGCAATAAGATAAAAAAATTATTTACATCTTTTACAATTCTTAAATTCATCTATATGAGCAAGTTGTTAAACAATGTCGTCTGATCTTCCCTATAGGTATATGTTAGACACAATTGATGTTTAACTAATATAACAAAGTTGCCCCGTTGTAACACACGGGCACTGAAGTACTGCTCCTTTAACTTCCAAATAAATGGTAGCTCTTGAAACAGCTCCTCCTCCTGACTAGTTGGGATGTTTTGCTCCCTCCCAATACCGTATATTTGTGGTGGGAGAATTTTTTTTCACTCTTTATCATCAATACTCAAATCTTGTCGGCGCCATCGCTGCTCATGGCCTGGCACCCGTGACTCACCTCCTTGCGGACCGTGTCTGCGCCCTTCGCCCTGCTTGCTCGTGTCAGAGCAGCCTCTTGAGTTGTCGCCACGATCACCATCTCCTCACACCACCGACTCAAGCTCGTGGGAGGGCACCAGGCGATCACAGCTGGCTCCACGTACGCGTCCCACGAGCAGGCAGCCATTATCAGTGATGCGCGAACTGCTGGCCTCCTCCACGTTTCCCGTGCGTCGGGCTTCTCCGCCACCTGAGCCGAGCTAGGACAAGCTAGGGTGGAGCGGTGTGAAGCATCAGCGAGGTCAACAATAATCGTGTATTGGCCCCACCTTCCCCATGCCCCTCCATCCATCTGACAGCTGACCGTGCTAAAACGTTGTGGTGTCTTGTAGGTGGTTCTGTTTTACTATTTCATAATGTGCACTTGCTTGCTTATTTGCATGTGAGAAATTAGTAGATACATCCTGTACAATGACCCCCTATCAGCAATTACGCCTATTTTGCAGTTATGTCGTCCATCGTCATCAATTTTTTCCCTATTTTTTAATTCAGGATCCTCTCTCCACCGCGTTTACTTTGGATCACACACACACATATGCGTGCGTACTGCAAGACTTGTGGCTTTAGGCTGGTCACAATGGGCAAGAACATAAACTAGTAACTTACACACTTCCCTAGAATATGTTCCTACCTCCATAGTGGGTAGGAACATCTATGTAGTGTCATGCAACGATGTATTTATTTGGTCATAGACTCATTGTTTCTTGGAGTGTGTGATGTTCCGGTAACTTAGCTAGTTACCACAATCACCTCTCTCTTTATTAAATATGTGCCACATAAGCAAAGTTGTATTGGAGTGTGTGATGTCTCCATTGTGACCAGCCTTGGAACAACCTACCATAGTACTAATGCATGCCATGTGCTACGTACCTATCAACTGGTACAGTCAAATCGTGGCAATTGATAGACATAATTGGCGCAACCTTAACCATAGTACAATATATGTACATCAATAGAGTTTGAGGGGCTATATAGTAGAGCGCACGAGCTTTAGTAAACAAATGAACCAAAATTCAGAGTATAAAACAATGGACCCGTGTCATATGTATCAGCATCGATCCATGCATATTGTGGTATACGTAATGTATTGGGATTGGGAGATATCGGTAATCTAGTGGCAGCATATATTTGGTAGCGCAGTGGTTAAACGAGTGAGCAATGTAGAGGCTTTAGTTCTACACATAGCAGCGAGTAGCGGTCCACTGCAGAACCGTCGGGTGCCCCGTCATCTTGAGAGGTTCATCTCCAGCCTCCGCATATTGGCCTGAGTCGCTGACCAGCAGGCTGCAGTTCCTCCAGCCGCCGACGGCTAGTGGAGCCACCGGAGCTACTACGTGATAGTGTTTGACGGAATCGACGTGCTTTTGCATCAATATTGGCATGTATCTTTTTTTTTGGTAACTTCTAGTTCTCTCTATTTTTATTGTACACCGATGTATAGAAGTCAGCGGCAGACCTGATCTTTCGAGAAAGAACGACTGCCTGTGGCGAAATTCTGGCGACTGGCGTTGATGCCTGTAGACTGATAGTTTTGCAATACACGTTGTATTAATGGGTGCTGGTGCACGTACAGGTAGGCCTCAACCTCAACTATACATGACTAGGAGGTGGGTCACAACACGTAATACATGCAACACAAAATGTATATTCAACAATGCCGGCACCTCCTTCCCACTGATCTTCTTCGTCCAGTTCCAGATCAATCTTGCGTTAATCTCCTAGCTCCATCAACTTTTTTTCCGTTCTCGAACAGATCCGTTCTTCCAAATTCGAAAAAAAAAACCATTCTTCCAAGTAACAAGCTCAGAGTAGATTCCTAATCCCTTCCGATCTGCTGAAATTACGTTTGAATGGTCCATTTCCTATATTTCAAGCATTTACTCTTTTTGACTAATATTATGTTTGAATAGTCCCCCAGCAAAAAAAGTTTGAATAGTCCATTTCCTATATTTCAAACGGAGGTCGAAGTTTAAATAGTAGCTACAGGAGTGAGATAAAGCACGAGAAACACCTTGTTTGTCGCAATAAGATAAAAAAATTATGTACATCTTCTACAATTCTTAAATTCATCTATATGAGCAAGTTGTTAAACAATGTCGTCTGATCTTCCCTATAGGTATATGTTAAACACAACTGATGTTTAACTAATATAACAAAGTTGCCCCGTTGTAACACACGGGCACTGAAGTACTGCTCCTTTAACTTCCAAATAAATGGTAGCTCTTGAAACAGCTCCTCCTCCTGACTAGTTGGGATGTTTTGCTCCCTCCCAATACTGTATATTTGTGGTGGGAGAATTTTTTTTCACTCTTTATCATCAATACTCAAATCTTGTCGGCGCCATCGCTGCTCATGGCCTGGCACCCGTGACTCACCTCCTTGCGGACCGTGTCTGCGCCCTTCGCCCTGCTTGCTCGTGTCAGAGCAGCCTCTTGAGTTGTCGCCACGATCACCATCTCCTCACACCACCGACCCAAGCTCGTGGGCGGGCACCAGGCGATCTCAGCTGGCTCCACGTACGCGTCCCACGAGCAGGCAGCCATCATCAGTGATGCGCGAACTGCTGGCCTCCTCCACGTTTCCCGTGCGTCGGGCTTCTCCGCCACCTGAGCCGAGCTAGGACAAGCTAGGGTGGAGCGGTGTGAAGCATCAGCGAGGTCAACAATAATCGTGTATTGGCCCCACCTTCCCCATGCCCCTCCATCCAACGTGTCAACACCATGTCCTGCTGGCCACTGCATAACGACCGCCGTACCGTACGCAAGGCATTCGGCAACATGCCCATAAGGTATTTTTTTTTCTTTTCAAAATTTATAAATTCTTATTCCAAGATAACCCCCATTAAATCTTTATTGCATTGCACAAATGAGGAGACTTCTGGAAGATCCTTTTGCCAACTCATTTTCAGAGGACAAGGAAGAAGAAGATGATGTCTTTGAAATGGCGGCCACATTGATCATTCAAGGGGAAGAGAGGACAAGGAGATGTGGTCCCAACAAGGTTGTGTGCACATTTGACTTAATAGGGTAGAAGGTCGACTAGTCTAAGACTTGGACCATCCTTTCCCTAAATGGCGGCTACCTAGGAGGCAATCCCCAATAAGATATACTGAAAACTCGCTCGTGTCGTCCCCCCGCGGGCGACCCGGGTGAAATCCTAGCCGCCAGATAAACTCCCCCTCTCCAATCTCCCCCTCCCCTCGCCGCCACCAGCAAGCGCCGCCAGGCAATGCCCGTGCGGCGTCGGCGGGGTCTTCATTTTTTCCTCTAGCGAGGTCTGGGCGCTGCGCGGTCGCCCGGTGGAGGAGAGGCTTGGGGGCACGGCCGGCACAATGAGCAAGCGCCGGTGGGCGTGACGGGCGCAACGAGAAAGCGCTGGCGGGCTCGGCAGGCGCGTTGCCTGGTGCGTGCGAAGGAGGGAGCGTGCAATGTCGGACGTTGCAGCATGCGCGCGGGCATGGCCAGGTGCGCTGGGAAGGGAGGGCGCGACGCGGCCGCCGGCGCAGATCTGGCGCGGTCGCCTGCGCGCGAGGTGGAGGTGAGGAGCGGAGCTGCATGGATCCTGGCGTGAGAGGTCACGGTGGGGAGCGGAGGGTCGCGCAGCCGGACACGAGGTGCTCGCGCTGGCTGTTTGCCTACTAGCGGTGGAAGTTTGGCGCCGCAGGTCGGCGCGTCTGCTGACTGCGGTTCGCGCCTGTACGACTGCGTTACGCACCCATTACGGCTGCGTTTGCCGTGTGAAGGATGTAGTGGTGGAGTCGGGGATGGCTGGTGGTTATTTTCCTTCAAGTGTGTCCACGTCCAGCTCTTTTGAGCAGTGGCGCGCTCAGTTTGTCTAGCTACATGAGGCTCGGGCAGACCAGATCCAGTACGGGTAGTCTTGCTCTTGCGCGCGCGGTGCGGGCTGCGCAGTTTGGCTTGGTTTTCGCCCTGTTCTTGCACGCGGCGGTGCTGACCAGCTTTGTCCGGCTCCCCCTCGGCCTTGCTGGTGCGCTGCGGTGCGGAGGATCGCCCAGTTCTGCGCACGGAGGCAGAGGGTGGCCAGATCCGGCTTGGCTCGCCCAGGCTTGCGTGTGGCGGTGCGGACCAGTCAGATTGGTGTGTGCTCGCCGAGTTCCTGCGTGCGGCATCGACCAATTCATTTCTGGTAGTGTATGCCTGGACTCGTGCTGCTCCATGGCGCTGGTGGCCTCGGATCCGGGATTGTTGGTGGAAGGCACAACTCTGGATGAAAATCTTGCATCGACCCTGTCGTTGCCGGCGATAACTACATCCACGGATGTCGTCTTCCTCCTTAGAGGTATCGTTGTGGAGCCGTTTGCTCTTCCTACCCAATGGCGTGAGATCTCCGGGTGAAAACCTAAGACCTGGTAGTGCCAGATCGAGTGACGACGGTGCCCTCAACATCGTTATCCTCCTTGGAGGCGTCACCTTGGAGATCCCGACGATGGATTCCGATGGTGTTCACGATTGATGGTAGAGTTTGGGTTTGTGGTTCTGCTGACGGGGCCTTTTCCTTTCTTTTCTTTTTGCGCTGCCTTTTTGCGGTGCTTTCCCCTCTGGGGATCTCTTGTAACACTTCTTCTGATCAATGAATTTGGCAGTTTTCCTGCCAACATTCAAATAAAAACTCATGGACAATAGTTCATTCATGTATAATCATGTTTTTAAGGGATATTGAATTTAAAGTTTTGAGAAAATTGAATTTAAAATATTTTAAAATTGATATATAGTGCGAATGTAGTCGAAATGGGGTTATGTATGTAAAAAGTACGTGAGAAGTAGTAAGGAAAAATTAACGAAAATCAAACTGAAGGGATAATTTAATTCACAGTTTTCAATATCCATATTTTTAGGGAGGCTCACAGTAACAAGCTCTCGAGAGTTAAACTTTGGAGATGTAAGATCTTCTTAGAGCAAAAACAGTGCGGAGTGCTACCATGTGTGAGTTCTGCAAGAATAACTGTTTCTTTCTTTAGGAACTCGGCAAAGGACGGTGAAGTGCATTCACTTAATACTTCATCTCCTCCTCCCTTTCTGTCCTCCCCCGGGTGGCTCCAGAGGCTCTCCCTCAACTCGAGAACAGAGGCTTCCTCACATGGCAACAAAGTTGTCCACTTGGCGCGCCTCGACGATGTCTAGGGGCGAGCGCCTCTCCCTTGCCCGACATGTGCTCTCCGCCATGCCGACCCACATTATGATGGCCATCGCTCTGTCTGTGCCGACTCTCAAGCGGATCAATCTATTATACGGGATTTCCTTTAGTGGCACGGCCAACATGACGCCTCCGCTGGCCATTGCCTGGTCAATTGGCGAAAGGTTTGCCATCCCCTAGCCCTGGGCGGGCTTGGAATTCCCGATCTTCGCCGCTTCGGCATTGCCCTGCGCACTCGTCGGTGTTGGCTGCTCAGGGTGGACACGGTCCGGGCCGGTCCGGTCCCGGTCCGAGCCGTCGTTTGGACCGGCCGCCGGCGGTCCGGTCCGGACCGGACCGAGCAGGGCAGCGGTCTTGATTCCACGGACTGGACCGGCAGGCGTGAAGCTCGGTGCGGACCGGCGGTCCTCACGGTCCCGGCGACGCCCGATCCACGCCATGTGGGCCTAAGGTGTCGAGAGGTCGTTGGAGCAGCAGCACGGTGGCCGGAGCTGAAGAAGACACACCGAGGCGCGGCGGCGCGAGGGAGAGGCACGGAGAGAGAGGCGTCGCCGAAGGCTGGGCGGCGCGGGGAGAGGGCGAGCGGCGGCGCGAGGGAGCGGCGCGCGAGGAGCGCGCGCGCGAGGTAGAGACGCGGCGGCGCGAGGTAGAGGCGCGGTGCCGGGGAGAGGGAGGCAACGCAGGGGAGAAAGGAAGCAGCCCGTGCGGCGCCATGGGTATGGACGAGGACTGCGGCTAGGTCACGCACGCACGCACGCACCATGTATATGTATTGGGCTCTCCATATTAGCTCTAATTGGGCTGGGCCTTCGGTCCTCCGAGCCGGACCGGGCTTTTGTCGGACCGGGCCGACCGAATTTCGGGCTTCTTTTCACGGACCGGACCGGCCATGTTTTTTAGTGAGCCAGGACCGTACGGTCCGGTCCATAACGGGCCGCGAGCCGGGCCGAAAGCCCGCTCGCCACGTCCACCCTGATTGGCTGCAGCGTACGAACCCAGCCAAGCCTTGGTGCCACCTTCGGATCCCCGTCGATACGGATACCGCTGCCATCTTCCGGGCTTCGACCACCTGGACGCTTGGGGATGGCCGCGAGTGTCGCTTTTGGGTGGATCATTGGCTCAATAGCAAGGCCATCATGGAGATTGCCCGTACGATTGCCTCTGTCGTCCCACGCCGCCGCCGCACCGTGCAGACCATCGCTGAGGGCCTCCACTTGCGCTCCTGGGTCAGGGACATCCAGGGGCCCACTCCCCCACCGCCATGGTGGAGTACATCGACCTTTGGCGCTTGCTCGGCCAGGTTACCCTTTCCTCGGAGCCGGACAGGCTAGTTTGGCGTTGGACAACTTTACTCCGCCAGCTCCTGCAACCTTCCTTGTTCCATGGCTCGACTCATGACCCGCATTGGAGATTGCATTGGAAGGCATGGGCGCCCCTCTGTATCAAGTTATTTGCCTGCCTGGCCCTCCAGGACCGCAGTTGGACGGCAGTTCGCCTTGCCAGACACGGTCTGCCCCATGATCCACTTTGTCGCCGTTGCGACGAGGAGCCTGAAACCATGCACCACTTGCTTATCGGCCGCTCCTTATCCCGGCAGATCTGGTGTGACTTGCTCGCGTGGTGCTCCCTTGTGGTCCCTCCTCCATCTCCAACAGATGACTTTCTGGAGTGGTGGCACTCTACACGCTCCAACTCTCCTGTGTCGTCTTGGAAGGGGCTCTCATCCAAGATACTCCTCATTGCCTGGTCCATCAGGACCCACCGCGATGGTTGTATCTTCGACGGGAAGCAACCTTCCACGTTGCGCCTCTCCAACTCCATTAAGGAAGAAGCTAAAGCTTGGGCCAAGGCGGGGCCAATGGACTCGCCAACGTTATGCCGTAGCTCGCTGGGACACAGGGTGGGCTGAGCAACCCACGTCTCTTCTGCTCGCGTTGATGTGGTGGCCATCCCTGTGTATGACCCACCTCATCGCCCCTCTCTTTGCTATTGCATGTACTCTTGTACTACTATCTTCTTCCTATCAATGAATGATACGCAAGCTGTTGCGTATTCGTGAAAAAGAAAACCGAGAATTTCCCCCTCCCGATCCGGGTATTGTCTTCGGTGGTGGTTAGAGTGTTGTTGTTGCGAGTGTGTCATCACCGTGATGGGATCTTTGTTTTCTATTTCTCTCGGTTTTTTTGGTTGTGTGCATACTTGATGTCTCTAGGCATCTTGTTGATGCAGAGACTGGGTGTAATTGGTATCTTCGTGATATTAATATATTTTCTTTGTTGACAAAATGTAAAAAGAACGTGAGAAGTAGCAAATTAAAATTAACGGAAATTAAATAGAAGGGATAATGTAATTCACATTTTGCAATATCCATATTTTTTAGGGAAGCTCTCAGTAACTAGTTTTTGAGAGTTAAATGTTGGAGATGTAAGATGTTCTTAGAGCAAAAACATTGCGGAGTGCTACCATGTGTTAGTTCGGCAAAAATAACTCTTTTTGTTTAAGAAATCGGCAAAAATTGCTATTCGCAAAGAAAACAACGGCAAGAATTGCTGGCTGGCCTGTGTATATATATGCACATTGCATGCGTTTCTGGATGTGAGAAATTAATCTATATACATCTCCTACAAGTGACCCCCCCATTAGCAATTACAGCTATTTTGCTAATGTGCCATCCATCCGCATCATCAACATTTTTCTACTTGTTAACTTAGAATACTCATTTGACCGTGGTTACTTTAGTTCACGCATAAGCGTGTGAGTCTGGCTTTATAACGACTGACCACGACAACATGCATGTCATGTTCTAACTATCAACTGGTACAATCAAATCATGAAAATTGATAGAGAAAACTGACACAACCTTAGCCTGTAGTACAACGCTTGTATGTCGACAGAGGTCGAGGGGCTATATAGTCAAGCAACACGAGCTGAGCTTTTGTATACAACGAAAGAACCAGATTCAGAGTAAAGAGAAAATGGACCGAGTCAGATGTATCAGCCTGATCCGTGCATATTGCGATATGCGTAATGTGTTAGGATCGAGAAACATAGGTAATCAGGTGGCGGCATATGCCTGGGAGCGCAATAATTAACTAGATTACTTCTGTAGTATCTCCATCTCTTTCCGTAGCCGCGACTCGTTGTCCACCGCAGCACGCATCTGTCCACGGCGGCTGATACATGTGACTGAATAATTCAGATCGACTGATTTTCCGTTCAATCTGGCATCCAGTCACGAGATGCTTCCTTGCTCGCCCATCGAGTGACTTTGTGTGGACTCTGCCACCCATGAGTGACATCCATTCTTCCTCACTCGCTCGCGAGACACGTCAGGCTAGCCCTTCCCCGCTCCCTGTGCCAGAGTGATGGATCGTCTCTAGATGTTGTGGTTGCACGAGCCGTGTGCCGATGTGCACCCCTCTTAATATCGAAATTTGTGGCGGAAAAAAAAAGATAAATACACTCACGGTCACTCTAGTTGCGATTGAAGCACGATACGGTCACTGAACTCAGAAATATGATCGATACGGTCATTGAATACGATGTGACGTGAAAATACGGTCACTGTAGCACGTACACGGTGGGTACAGCGCTGTTGACCACGTGTTGACCAGTCGTCCAGGCCACGTGGCGAACCGCGGAGGCGTTGCCGTCGCTCTTTTGCATTTACCCCCTGGTCGCAACGGAATCCACACATTCATCCCTCCTCCAGTCACGTCGCCTCTTCGTCTTCGATTAGAAACAGAGGAGTGGCTGCTGCATAGGCGACGCCGCCGCCCCCGGCGATCGTCGACGGTGCAGGCGAGTTGAGGCGTGGAGCTCGTCAGCGGTTCCACGGGCGGCGCCGCCGCGCGTGCTCTTCTCATCGGAGGCGTCGGGGATGGCCCCTGTTCGTCGCGCAGAAGGGGCGCCACCCCCTATTTACAGTAAGTTTCCGCCCCCAATTGAACCCGAGTCTATTTGTGCGTTTTGATCGACAAAAGACCCCCTTTTATGGCCGCATTTCCATCCTAGATGTGTTCTAGTTGCTAGGTAGGACTAATTGTTCTAGGGTTTTCAGTCAGGAATTGGGGGTTAAGGGATTTGGGGCTTAGGGTTTCTGAGGTGTTACCAAATTGAAGATTACATCGATTGTGATGCATATACTGTTCTTGTTGTTCTTTCAGGTCGTCGAAGCAGCAATTTTTCGGTGCAGATCAACCATGGTGGATTTTTTGTTGGGCAAGGCAGTAACCGTTCTTATGTAGATGGACGTGCCTGTTGGTATGATCATGTTGAAAGGGTCACCTGGTCTCCTATTATGATTGAAAATCTTGTGGAAGAACTAGGTTATGAGATGGCAGGAGGGTTAAGGTTTTCATCGTGTCCCCATCCTCACACTTAGCGAAATGGTCTCGTGGCAATTAGTGATGATGAGCAGGCTTCCAGAATGCTTATGTTTCTTGATATTGGTCACCATTTTTTCAGTCTTTTTTTGGATCATGATGATAGCTTCTCTGCAAACCTTAGTGAGGATGTTGTTCTGGATCATCCAAGAGCAACTCTGCCACCAATATTCAGCCCAACAAGAAGAGTTCATAGCAATGCAG
This sequence comes from Aegilops longissima, assembly GCA_021605205.1. Taxonomy (NCBI): domain Eukaryota; kingdom Viridiplantae; phylum Streptophyta; class Magnoliopsida; order Poales; family Poaceae; genus Aegilops; species Aegilops longissima. Next base: position 788,107,434 of record CM038677.1, on the reverse strand, counting down.
AGAATGCAGAGAATGGTGAGGCAGAAGTAGAGCATGGAGAAGCTGAGGCAGAAGCAGAGCATGGAAAAGGAGAGGAAGAAGCTGAGGCAGAAGTAGAACATGGAAATGGAGAGGAAGAAGCTGAGGCAGAAGCAGAGCATGGAAATGGAGAGGAAGCAGCATCTATTCCTATTCAAGTTGTGTATCCTGATTGTGATGAGGAGGAGGATGTCAACCAGTATGTGTTTGTGAAGAGGGCATCAGTTTAGGCAGAGGATGGCAATCAAAGAGATGAAGAACAGCCAGAGGTAGAAGTTGATGCAGGTGGAAACATGAGAGTGAGGAGGAGTGCTAGGCAAAACCATGTGAACTATGCAATGGAAGAAGAGGAAGGAGCAACTGATAGTGATGATGATGATGATTATGAACCTGATATGCTTGTGGACAGTGACAATGAGATAGGACATGATGATGATGATTTATATGCAGATAATGTAGATGAGGATGAACCTGAGCAGAGAGATGAAAAGAAATCAAATGAGAAAGCAAAGCAAAAAGGGAAAGATAGAGTAGTTCCTACCAAACAACAAAAAGGGAAACAAGCATACCACTCTGATGAAGACATGCCAGAGAATGATGATTTGTGGGCTCCTGATTCAGATCATGAAGAGCTCAATTTGAAGTTCAAATCCTTCAGAGAAGAGGATCTTCATAAGCCAAAGTTTCATGTGGGGCAGGTGTTTGAGAGTGTAGAGCTGTTAAGGACTGCCATCAAAGAGTACTCATGTCAGAACAGAGTTGATATCAAGTTGCCTGTGAATGATAGGAAGAGATTGAAAGCAAAGTGTGATGAAGACTGCACATGGTACTTGTGGGCATCATATGACAACAGGACCATGGCTTTCATGGTGAAAAGATATGTGAGTGAGCACACATGCAGCAAGAAGTGGAAGATTAGGGCTTTCACAGCTAAATTCCTAGCACATAAGTACCTAGAAATGTTCAGGGCTGATCAAGACATGAACCTTATGAATTTTTCTAGGGTTGTTCAGAAAGAACGGCATATGACACCATGCAGGATGAAGTTGCAGAGAGCTAGAAGTATGGCAATGAAAATAGTTTATGATGATGAAGAAGGGCAGTACAAGCTACTGTGGAATTATGCTAATGAAGTCAGGAGAAGCAACCCTGGCTCATCATTCTATGTGTCACTTGATGAGAATGCAAGGTTCAACAAACTATATATGTGTCTGGATGCTTGCAAAAGAGGATTCCTTTTGGTTGCAGGCCAGTGATCTTCCTTGATGGCTGCCACATAAAAACAAGGTACAGAGGTCAACTACTTGCAGCTGTTGGTGTTGATCCAAATAATTGCATCTTTCCAATAGCAATTGCTGTTGTATAAGTGGACCTAACTGGGTGTGGTTCCTTGACACACTGAAAAGGGATCTTGGCATTATCAACACTGAACCCTGGACTATCATGTCAGACAAGCAAAAGGTATATTTTGATGGTTAGGTTACTGAAGAACATAATGTGACATTTGCAGGTATATTCTGGAGGCTAGGGAGCTGCCAATACTTACTATGGTTGACAAAATATACAGACAGCTTATGAGCAGGCATTATAACAAGCAGGTTGAATCAGACAAGTGGCCAGGCAATGTATGCCCTAAAATCAGGAAACAAGTTGAGAAAGCATGTGAGTTTTCAAACACATGCTATCTGGATTGCTCAGGTGATGGTCTGTTCCTAGTAGGTGACAGAGGGACAGATTACATAGTTGACTTGCATAAAAGAACCTGCTGTAACACCCCGGAAGTAACTTTCCTTATTTGTAACTCCAACTCTTGCCATTTTCGGCATCGATATATGATAGTCCCTCCGTGGTTGGGTTTTCTTCATTCTGCATTTTGTCCATGTCATGCATTTTATATTATCTCATCATGTGCATCGCATTTGCATACGTGTTCGTCTCATGATTCCGAGCATTTTTCCCGTTGTCCGTTTTGCAATCCGACACTCCTATCTCTCCCGGCGGTCCCTTTTACGTTTTTCCGTGTGCGGGTATTAAACCTTCTCGAAATGGACCGAGGTTTGTCTAGTGGCCTTGGTATAACACCTGGAGACTACCGGTCAAGTTTCGGGTCATTTGGAGCTCGTTTGGTACTCCAACGGTTAACCGCACCTTCGCAAAGGCCTCTTTTAAGTTGCAGCCCAACACCCCTTCAAAACAGCCCAATAACCCATCTAAGTCACCTCCATGCTCTCCGTCGTTCGATCACGATCGTGTGGGCGAAAACTACACCTCATTTGGACTCTCCTAGCTCCCTCTATGCCTATTTAAGCAAACCTCCCCCGAAATCCGGATCATCCCTTCCCGAAACCCTAGAAAAGCTACTTCACATGCCTGCCGACACGTCCGCCAAGGCCATTTCAGCGCCGCCGCTCGCCCAATCAGCGTCCGCCACGTGGCCTCTCCGCTCCCAGCGCCGCCGCAGGTCTGGCGAGCCCATCGCGGGCCCTGCCCCCGCCGCCGCCGCCGCTGGGGCCGCCGCGCCCGCCCGCCGGCCTTCCTCGGCGAGCTCCCATGGCGCCTCCCGCCGCCTCCTCTCGGCGCCACTCCGCCGCCCTCGCCGCCCGCGAGGCCGCCGCCCGCCCGCCCGCGCCGGATCTCGCTGCCCCGCCTTGCCACCCATCGCCACCTCGCTGCCGCCGTCCGGCCGCTCCGGCCGCCCCTCGCCGGGATCCGCCGCGGCGCCTCGCCGCTCCCGGCCAGCGCCCGGCCGCCAGCGCCGCCACCGCCCGTCGGCCCGATCCGATCGGATCCGACCTCGGCGCCAGCCACCGCTGACTCTCTCCTCCTTTTTTTACCTAAGTCCTAAATCTTTGTAATTTCGTGCATTATTCAACTAGCTATATCTTCGCATCTGTAGATCCATTTTTCGCGTATAATATGTCAAAATGTTCGTCTCGAAGAGTAGATCATTTCATTCCATTGCATCATTTTCATTTGAGCTCATCTTGATGCCCGAAATGCTGTTGGAAGAGTGCAATGTGCTGTTAGTTTCTGATTTTTATCAGGAGTTGCACTTTTGTTATTTTTGCTATGATTAATATGTGCACCCTATGGATTTGAGTCCTACATGTGTTTTGTAAAATGCCATGTCATCTTTCCAGGGGTATATGCCATGTATTTTTGTGATCTATGTGGTGACTAGCACAAGCATGCAAAGTAGGTGTCCCAATGTTGCTGATTTCAGCCCTGTTTTAGCTGATTTTGGTGCCATGTTTGCTTGATGATACCGAGAGATCTATGCATATTTTGAGATACTTCAGTAAGGGTGTTTTGTAAAGCATGACTTGATCTATCCATCCATGCCTTTGTTTGCAATTATGGGATGCCATAGCTTGAGTCAATCGAGCTCTACTTTTGCTACCAACTGTTTCCTGGCAGATTGTATACGTGTTATTCAATTTTGCCAAGCTTGTTGTGGTTGACCCGTATAGGCTATGTTATTGTTCTTGCCATGCATGTCTTCTGTGTCATGTCTTCTTGATATATGTATGCTTAGTTTATCATTTGAGGCTCTGTAGTGAGTGCATTGAGCTTGTTAACATGCCATCTCGTTATCAGTTTTTGACATGTCAAGTTGCTGAAGCTGTTAACGAGACTTTCAATATTGACATGGGTGTTACTATATTTTCTAGTCCTTTTTGGCTTATGGTCAGTAAGGGACTTTTGTAATAGGCTTTGAGTAGATTCATTCCATGCCATGTTTTGCTATTTTAAGGTCCTGTAGCATGTAGTTTTGATGCTCTGAACATTGCAACCTGTTGCTGTTTTTGCCATGTCCAGCCTGATTATTATTGCACTTTTGCCATGCTTGTTTGAACATGTTATGATGTGAACTAGCCGTAGCTCAGTGCTCATCTTTTGTCGAGCATCATGTGTAGATCACTGCCATGTACTTTGTTGATACGTTTGGGTGCAGTAGCTTAATTAATTGTTGCTTGCTAAGTGGCATCATGCTGTTAATGGCAGATTTGCGCCATTCTTGTTTTGCTTGTCATTTGCAAACCGTGCATCCGATTCCGGTGATCTTTATATCGATTTCAACCGAAATCATCTCATCTTTCCAGTGGCATGCTTGGTTTTCCAAGTTGATGCCTGGTTCATCATTTTACCTTCCGGAGCGCACATAAGCATTGCATATCTCATCATGCATATCATGTCATGTTTTGCATCATGTTGATTGTGCTTTGCACCGTGATTTATTGTGGTTCATTTGTTTGTGTTGTTGCTTTGGGTAGAGTCGGGAGACGAGTACGTGAACGAGGAGCCTGTTGAGAACGTTTTGAGGATCAAGCTTTCGACAACTCGAGAACATTGCGAGCAAGATGACCATACCTCGAAATCACTTCTATCTTTGCTATGCTAGTTGCTCGCTCTTTTGCTATGCCTATGCTGCGATGCCTACCACTTGCTATATCATGCCACCCATATTGCCATGTCAGCCCCTAACCATCCTTTTTTCCTAGCAAACCGTTGATTGGCTATGTTACCGCTTTGCTCAGCCCTCTTATAGCGTTGCTAGTTGCGGTGAAGTGATGTTTGTTCCTTGTTGAACATGGAGATGTTGTTCCTCTTGGAACATGTTTACTTGTTGGGTATATCACAATATATATATCTGCTATAATTAATACATCTATATACTTGGTAAAGGGTGGAAGGCTCGGCCTTATGCCCGGTGTTTTGTTCCACTCTTGCCGCCCTAGTTTCCGCCATACCGTGTTATGTTCCTTGATTTCGCTCCTTACACGGTTGGGTGATTTATGGGACCCCTTGACAGTTCGCTTTGAATAAGACTCGTCCAGAAGGCCCAACTTTGGTTTTACCATTTGCCACCTAAGCCTTTTCCCCGGTTTTCGCGAGCCCGAGGGTCATCTTTATTTTAACCCCGGACCAGTGCTCCTTCGAGTGCTGGCCCGAACCGAGCAAGAGCTGCTGGGCCACCACGGGAAACTCGAGGCTTGGTTTTACTCGTAGCTTGACTTATCCGGATGTGCCTCGAGAACGAGATATGTGCAGCTCCTATCGGGATTTGTCGGCACAATCGGGCGGCTTTGCTGGTCTTGTTTTATTGCTGTCGAAATGTCTTGTAGTCCGGGATTCGAGATTGATCGGGTCTTCCCGGTAGAAGGAATATCCTTCGCTGACCGTGAGAGCTTATAATGGGCTAAGTTGGGACACCCTGCAGGTAATATCTTTCAAAGCCGTGCCCATGGTTATGAGGCGATGGGAATTTGTTAATGTCCGGTTGTAGAAAACCCAAAGATGACCTTATTTAAAATACACATCAACGCGCGGTGTAACCGTGATGGTCTCTTCTCGGCGGAGTCCGGAAGTGAACACGTGTTGGAGTTATGTCGGCGTAAGTAGTTCAGGATCACTTCTTGATCACTACTAGTTTCACGACCGTGCTTTGCTTCTCTCCTCGCTCTCTTTTGCGAAGTAGCCACCATATATGCTAGTCGCTTGCTGCAGCTCCATTTTACTACCTTGTCCTTCCTATTAGCTTAAATAGTCTTGATCTCGCTGGTGTGAGATTGCTGAGTCCCGTGACTCACGAGATACTTCCAAAACAGTTGCGAGTTTCCGATGAGGCCAAGGTGATTCAACCGAGCTCAAGTGGGAGTTCGACGAGGAACGTGGTCGTTACTATGTGTCTTTTCCCGATGATCAGTAGTGGTGCCCAGTTGGGACGATTCGGGGATCTGTGTTAGCATTTGGGGTATCTTCTTTTATTTTGGTTCCGTAGTCGGACCTTGAGTGTACTCTGAATGATGTATGTTATTTATGTACTGTGTGAAGTGGCGACTGTAAGCCAACTATGTATCTTTCCCTTAATTATTACATGGGTTGTGTGAAGATTACCTCACTTGCGACATTGCTTTCAATGCGGTTATGCCTCTAAGTCGTGCCTCGACACGTGGGAGATATAGCCGCATCGGGCGCTAAGTTGGTAATCAGAGCCTTCCCCGACTTAGGAGCCCCCTACTTGATTGTTTGCTGCCGTTGTTGAGTCTAGAATGGAAAATGTTTTGAGTCTTAGGATTATATATATCGGAGAGTAGGATTCTTTTTACTTCCCAGTCCCTTCATCGCTCTGTGAGGTCTCCTGACGTAGAGTTTTGACTCTCCTCTTCTCAAATTTCACTAAAAAAAATTTTTAGGATCACGTGGGTATCTTGGAATTGTTCCGATGGTTTTGTGACGAGAACATTGTTCTTGGTGCCTCCTGACATTTAGGGGTTGTGGCAGTGTCCCGGGGAGTTGAGCTCCGAGGTGTTGTCGTCACAATTTTATCGTTGCAGTTCTGGAATACCTGAGTTTTGCCGACATCGAAATCTCTTTTGTGCAGTTGTTGGTGAGATAACCTCGATAGCCCAAAGATCGTGGCGAAAAGGGAGTATTGCCATGACTTGCATAACGGATGTTTTTCAAGGTCGAGGTACACGATTTCCGAGGATTTCTTGGTTATGTGTTGACGGATGGATACAATGGATCTAGGTATTGTTAGTTTGGGTGATATATTTTGTGTCCCCGTATCCCCAACACCAGATTGCATAACCAGAAAGTTTCGGAGTTTATAGGTGGGAATTCTAGTAGCTTACAGGATATTCTTTCCGACAGATATATGATTTGAGATTGGGGTTCAACGTCTAGTGGTCCGCCCATTCACGGTCGATTTACAGTGGTCGCGAGACGTCTTAAAGAATCCTTGGCTATGCTGATTCGGGGACGTCTTGTTAGTCATTCGTGACGTCCGCTATACGTCGTGTCCGTGTGGGCCCCACCACGAACACTTTGAGCGAAATCTCTATCATGTGTTTGTTCCGGCTCATTCTAGCAGTCAATCTTTTGTTTTCAGTTGTGACATTCGATTTGTTTCTAAGACAGATGTTGTTTCCATATCTTTATCTAAGTGGCTTCTCACCTTAATGGATGTGTGATGATTAACTTTGGAATTCATTCGTTCATTCTTGTTCGAATGTTTATTGTGAAGACTATATGTTGCAATTTCTATCCGTTGATTCTACTTATCAATTTGTCTATCAAAGGACTAACGGATGTCACCTCTTCAGATGGCTCCGCCAACGCCTCGAATCCGGACCGCAATGATGGGGATCATCGAATCCTCCACCTCCACCTCCACCTCCGCCTCCAGAGGCCCGGCAAGCTATCATGGCAGCCACCAATGCCAATGCTCGATGATTTTGCAGCTCTTGCAAGAACGTACTCAGGCAAGGCAATCAAGGCAATCAAGGCAATCAAGGCAATCAAGGTCAAGGCAACAATCAGCCACACTTTGCTACTCTCGGTCGCCTCGCTAATCAGCCAAGTCTTTCGGTTTACGTGTTGAGGCAACAGACGCCGATGATTGGTTAGTGGACATCTGCAAGCACTTTGATCAGTAGCAATGTCGACACTGAGGACTTTGTCAAGTTTGCATCGTTTCAACTCAAGGATCAGGCTGCTGAGTGGTTCCAGCAATACAAAGATTCCAGAGGAGGCCGTGTCATTACCTGGGATGAGTTCCGCCGTGATTTCCGAGCTCATCACATTCCGAAGAGTGTTGTTGAGAGCAAGCGTGAGGAGTTCCGCAATCTCAAGCAGGGCAACATGTCTGTCTATCAATACAATATCCAGTTCCAGAAGCTCGCTCGTTTTGCTAAGCAAGATGTACCTGATGAAAGGAGTATGATCTATCAGTTCAGGGGCGGTCTGAGAGAGGATCTGCAATTACCTCTTGTGCTGTTTGAGCCAGATAAGTATGATGATTTCTACAACATGGCTCTCAAGCAAGAAGCGGCACAGCTCAAATGCGAGGCTTCTAAGAAGAGAATCAGGGATGCAGTTCAGTCCTCCTCGTCCTCTCAAGTGGCAGCCAAGCAGCAGAAGTTTTACCTGCCCCCTCCTCCGTTCCGTCGGCCTTACCAAAGAGAAGAACTCAGGTGGCCGTGGATCTTCCCACCCACCCAACCCAAGCTATCAGAACAAGTCTAATTCTCAAGCTCCAAGGTCAAGTGCTCCTTACCACCGTCCGCTCTCTGAGGTCACTTGCAACAAGTGTCAGCAGAAGGGTCACTATGCGAACAAGTGCTTCAACCAGAGGCGCCTTCCGCCTCCTCCTCCTGTGAAATCTTCCAGCAATGCAAAGGGTCAAGCATAATCCAAAGCATGCCAAGGTCAATATGATGAATGCAGCTCAGGCAGAGGATTCTTCAGATGTGATCATGGGTAATCTCTCAGTTAATGATATTCCTGCAAAAGTCTTATTTGATACTGGTGCTTCGCATTGTTTCATGTCAAGACCGTTTTTTACCAAGCATGAATTCACTTCTTCTCATTTGGGTAAACCCATGGATGTCTTTTCTCCGGGTAAACGGTTGAGCTCCAGTTTGGTGGTTCCAGATGTTTCTATCAAGATGGGCGATTATAGGTTTCTGGCTAAACCTATTGTCCTTGGTGACTCGGATATTGATCTTATTCTCGAATGGATCGGCTTTATCAAGACAAAGCTCAGCTTGATTGTGCTGCCGGAAATTCAATTGACTCACTCTTCTAATGATGTGATCATCTATGCCTCTCGTGATGAAACTATTCGGTTGTTTTCTCTCAATGAGAAGGGCGAACTGAATGTCATCTCTCGATTCCAAATGCTTGTGAGTACCAAGATGTCTTTCCGTAAGAGCTTCCGGGTATGCCTCCTCATCGCCGCTTGAGTTCAAGTATCGATCTTGAGCCCGCATCAACCCGCTTGCAAGCGCCCATACAAGCTTGGACCTGATGAGCTGAAGGAATTGAAGAAGCAGCTCGATGAACAAGAGCGTCTGGTTTGATCGCACCGAGTTCATCTCCTTGGGGTTGTGGTGTTCTTTTGTCCGAAAGAAGGATGGCACGGACCGACTTTGCGCCGACACCGCCCATTGAATAAGAAGACAATCAAGAACAAGTATCCACTTCCCAACATCAATGAGCTTTTCGAGCAACTCAAAGGTGCTACATGTTGTTCTCTAAGCTTGACCTTCGATGGGGTATCATCGATCCGCATTCGTGAACAAGATATTCCCAAGACAGCTTTCGAACAAGCTTTGGTTCTTATGAATATACTTGTCATGTCTTTCGCCTCGTCAATGCTCCTCCAACTTTCTCTCGGATGATGAACTTCATATTCAACCCCTACACCAATGAATTCGCCTTGGTCTATCTTGATGATATTTTGGTCTTCTCCAAGAATAAGAAGGATCATGCCAAACATTTGCGATTGGTGCTAGACAAGCTCGAGAGTACCAATTCTATGCTAAGTTCTCCAAATGTGAATTTTGGCTTGATGAAGTGCTTTATCTTGGTCATATCATCTCTGCCAAGGGCATCGCTGTTGATCCCGAGAAGGTGTCCGCAATTGTGAATTGGGAACCTCCTCGAATGTCAAGCAGCTCCGCAGCTTTCTTGGTCTTGCAAGCTATTGTCAAGATTCGTTGAGAACTTCTCCAAGATTGCAAAGCCTCTTTCCAACCTTCTCCGTAGCGGTGAAGTATGTCCGGTCTCCCGAGTGTGACGTTGCTTTCAATACCCTCAAAGAGAAACTCGTCACAGCTCTGCCTTGACTCCTCCCGATGAATCCAAGCCATATGAAGTTTTCTCGTGATGCTTCCTTCAAGGTCTCGGTGCTGTGTTAATGCAAGAGAAGAGAGTTGTGGCTTATACCTCTCGCCAGATTGAAGCCCAACGAGAAGAACTACCCCACTCACGATCTTGAGTTGGCGGCGTTGTCCATGCATTGATTACGTGGAGACATCTCTTGTTGGGAAGGAAAGTGGACATCTTCACCGATCACAAGAGTCTCAAGTACATCTTCACTCAGCCCAACCTCAACCTCAAAGACTCGATGGGTCGAAATGATTCAAGAGTACAACCCAAGTATTGAGTATACTCCGGCAAAGCCAATGTCATTGCAGATGCTTTGAGCAGGAAAGCTTATCGCAATGCCTAATCCTCAAGCCCTTTCACCGGATCTCTGTGAATCTTTCCATAAGCTGAATCTTCAAGTTGTTCCTCAAGGCTTTCTTGCCAACCTCATAGTCTCTCCTACTTTGGAAGATCAGATTCATGAGGCTCAACTTCTGGATACCATGGTGAAGAAAGTGAAACGTGGTATCGACAAGGGCATTTCCAAGTACAAGTGCTTCCATGTTGATGACAAAGACACTCTGTTCTTTGAGGACCGGATTGTGGTTCCTAAGGGTGATCTGCGAAAAGTCATTATGAACGAGGCTCACAATTCGCTTCTATCCATCCATCCTGGAAGTACGAAGATGTACCATGACCTCAAGCAGTCATATTGGTGGACTCGAATGAAGCGAGAGATTGCTCAATTCGTGAATGAGTGTGATGTCTGCAGAAGAGTGAAAGGTAACACCAAAGACCAGCGGGTCTCCTTCAACCTCTTGCTATTCCTGAATGGAAGTTTGATCATATTGAAATGGACTTCGTGACTGGCTTTCCAAAGTCCAAGCGTGGAAATGATGCTATCTTCGTTGTCATTGACAAGCTTACTAAAGTGGCTCATTTTCTTCCTATCAAAGAATCCATCACTGCAGCTCGGTTGGCGAGTTATACACCTCGTGATTGTCTCCTTGCACGGTATTCCACAAGTGATCTCTTCGACACTGTGGCAGCATCTTTACCTCCAAGTTTTGGGATTCTTTTCGTAAGGCCATGGGCACCAACATTCGCTTTCAAAGACAGCTTTCCATCCTCAAACAAGTGGCCAAGTTGAGCGAGTAAATCAAATCCTTGAAGATATGCTCGGGGCTTGTGTCATTTCCTTCGTATGAAGTGGGAAGATTGTCTTCCATATGTCGAAGTTCTCTTACAACAACAGCTTCCAAGCGAGTTCGGCAAGGCCCCATTCGAGATTCTCTATGGCGAAAGTGTCGTACTCCTCTCAATTGGTCTCGAGGCGGTGAACGCCAACTTCTTGGCAATGACTTGATCACGTAAGTAAGAAATGTGCCAAGTCATTCGTGAGAATCTCAAAGCCGCGCAATCGCGCCGGAAGAGCTATTATGATGATAAGCACCGTGATGTGACTTTTGAAATCGGAGACCATGTCTACCTCCGCGTCTCTCAATGAAAGGTACTCGCCGCTCGGTATCAAAGGGAAGCTTGCCCCTAGATACGTGGGTCCTTTCAAGATCATTGGGAAAAGAGGCGATCTCGCCTATCAACTTGAGCTGCCATCCAACTTTGCAAACGCGTGCGATGTGTTTCACGTGTCACAGCTTCGCAAGTGCTTCAAGACTCTGAACGCACTATCAACTTCAAGAGATTGACCTTCAAGAAGATCTCTCTATCGTGAGCACCCGCTGCTATTCTTGAAGAAACCGAGCGCAAGACTCGCAACAAGTCAATCAAATTCCTGAAAGTGAAGTGGTCACACCATTCCGACCGAGAAGCTACCGGGAGCGCGAGGATCACCTCCGCTCGAGTATCCGGAGTTCTTTCAGTCCTAGATCTCGGACGAGATCCTCTTGTAGTGGTGGAGTGTTGTAACACCCGGAAGTAACTTTCCTTATTTGTAACTCCAACTCTTGCCATTTTCGCATCGATATATGATAGTCCCTCCGTGGTTGGGTTTTCTTCATTCTGCATTTTGTCCATGTCATGCATTTTATATTATGTCATCATGTGCATCGATTTGCATACGTGTTCGCCTCATGATTCCGAGCATTTTTCCCGTTGTCCGCTTTTGCAATCCGACACTCCTATCTCTCCCGCGGTCCTTTTACGTTTTTCCGTGCGGGTATTAAACCTTCTCGAAATGGACCGAGGTTTGTCTAGTGGCCTTGGTATAACACCCGGAGACTACCGGTCAAGTTTCGGTCATTTGGAGCTCGCTTGGTACTCCAACGGTTAACCGCACCTTCAAAAGGCCTCTTTTAAGTTGCAGCCCAACACCCCTTCAAAACAGCCCAATAACCCATCTAAGTCACCTCCATGCTCTCCGTCGCTCGATCACGATCGTGTGGCGAAAACTACACCTCATTTGGACTCTCCTAACTCCTCTATGCCTATTTAAGCAAACCTCCCAAAATCCGGATCATCCCTTCCCGAAACCCTAGAAAATCGCCCACACACGGACACGTCCAAGGCCGACATTTCGCCCGCCGCCGCCCAATCAGCGTCCGCCACGTGGCCTCTCCGCTCAAGGCCGCCCGAGGTCTGGCGAGCCCATCGCGGCCCGCCTGCCCGGCCGCCGCCGCCGCCGCCTGGGGACGCCGCCCACCACCCGCCTCCTCCGGCGAAGCTCCCATGGCGCCTCCCGCCGCCCTCTCCTCCGGCGCCACTCCGCCGCCGCTTCGCCGCCCCGGTTGCCGCCTGCCCTGCCGCCGCCGGATCTCGCCGGCCCCGCCGCCCGCCACTGCCATCACCCACTCCGCCGTCCGGCCGCTCCGGCCCTCGCCGGGATCCGCCGCGGCCCCCTGCCCGCCCGCCAAGGCCCGCGCCCGGCCGCCAGCGCCATCACCGCCCGTCGGCCCGATCCGATCGATCCGACCTCGGCGCCGCGCCACCGTTGACTCTCTCCCCTCCTTTTTTTTTACCCAAGTCCTAAATCTTTGTAATTTCGTGCATTATTCAACTAGCTATATCTTCGCATCTGTAGATCCATTTTTCGCGTATAATATGTCAAAATGTTCGCCTCGAAGAGTAGATCATTTCATTCCATTGCATCATTTTCATTTGAGCTCATCTTGATGCCCGAAATGCTGTTGGAAGAGTGCAATGTGCTGTTAGTTTCTGATTTTTATCAGGAGTTGCACTTTTGTTATTTTTGCTATGATTAATATGTGCACCCTATGGATTTGAGTCCTACATGTGTTTTAGAAATGCCATGTCATATTTCCAGGGTATATGCCATGTATTTTTGTGATCTATGTGGTGACTAGCACAAGCATGCAAAGTAGGTGTCCCAATGTTGCTGATTTCAGCCCTGTTTTAGCTGATTTTGATGCCATGTTTGCTTGATGATACCGAGAGATCTATGCATATTTTGAGATACTTCAGTAAGGGTGTTTTGTAAAGCATGACTTGCTCTATCCATCCATGCCTTTGTTTGCAATTATGGGATGCCATAGCTTGAGTCAATCGAGCTCTACTTTTGCTACCAACTGTTTCCTGGCAGATTGTATACGTGTTATTCAATTTTGCCAAGCTTGTTGTGGTTGACCCGTATAGGCTATGTTATTGTTCTTGCCATGCATGTCTTCTATGTCATGTCTTCTTGATATATGTATGCTTAGTTTATCATTTGAGGCTCTGTAGTGAGTGCATTGAGCTTGTTAACATGCCATCTCGTTATCAGTTTTTGACATGTCAAGTTGCTGAAGCTGTTAACGAGACTTTCAATATTGACATGGGTGTTACTATACTTTCTAGTCCTTTTTGGCTTATGGTCAGTAAGGGACTTTTGTAATAGGCTTTGATTAGATTCATGCCATGCCATGTTTTGCTATTTTAAGGTCCTGTAGCATGTAGTTTTGATGCTCTGAACATTGCAACCTGTTGCTGTTTTTGCCATGTCCAGCCTGATTATTATTGCACTTTTGCCATGCTTGTTTGAACATGTTATGATGTGAACTAGCCGTAGCTCAGTGCTCATCTTTTGTCGAGCATCATGTGTAGATCACTGCCATGTGCTTTGTTGATACGTTTGGGTGCAGTAGCTTAATTAATTGTTGCTTGCTAAGTGGCATCATGCTGTTAATGGCAGATTTGCGCCATTCTTGTTTTGCTTGTCATTTGCAAACCGTGCATCCGATTCCGGTGATCTTTATATCGATTTCAACCGAAATCATCTCATCTTTCCAGTGGCATGCTTGGTTTTCCAAGTTGATGCCTGGTTCATCATTTTACCTTCCGGAGCGCACATAAGCATTGCATATCTCATCATGCATATCATGTCATGTTTTGCATCATGTTGATTGTGCTTTGCACCGTGATTTATTGTGGTTCATTTGTTTGTGTTGTTGCTTTGGGTAGAGTCGGGAGACGAGTACATGAACGAGGAGCCTGTTGAGAACGTTTTCGAGGATCAAGCTTTCGACAACTCTGAGAACATTGCAGGCAAGATGACCATACCCTCGAAATCACTTCTATCTTTGCTATGCTAGTTGCTCGCTCTTTTGCTATGCCTATGCTGCGATGCCTACCACTTGCTATATCATGCCACCCATATTGCCATGTCAGCCCCTAACCATCCTTTTTTCCTAGCAAACCGCTGATTGGCTATGTTACCGCTTTGCTCAGCCCTCTTATAGCGCTGCTAGTTGCGGTGAAGTTGATGTTTGTTCCTTGTTGAACATGGAGATGTTGTTCCTCTTGGAACATGTTTACTTGTTGGGGATATCACAATATATATATCTGCTATAATTAATACATCTATATACTTGGTAAAGGGTGGAAGGCTCGGCCTTATGCCCGTGTTTTGTTCCACTCTTGCCACCTAGTTTCCGCCATACCGGTGTTATGTTCCTTGATTTCGCTTCCTTACACGGTTGGGTGATTTATGGGACCCCTTGACAGTTCGCTTTGAATAAGACTCGCCCAAAGAAGGCCCAACTTTGGTTTTACCATTTGCCACCTAAGCCTTTTCCCCGGTTTTCGCGAGCCCGAGGGTCATCTTTATTTTAACCCCCCGACCAGTGCTCCTTCGAGTGCTGGCCCGAACCGAGCAGACTGCGGGGCCCACCACGGGAAACTCGAGGCTTGGTTTTACTCGTAGCTTGACTTATCCGGATGTGCCCTGAGAACGAGATATGTGCAACTCCTATCGGGATTTGTCGGCACAATCGGGCGGCTTTGCTGGTCTTGTTTTATTGCTGTCGAAATGTCTTGTAGTCCGGGATTCCGAGATTGATCGGGTCTTCCGGTAGAAGGAATATCCTTCGTTGACCGTGAGAGCTTATAATGGGCTAAGTTGGGACACCCTGCAGGTAATATCTTTCAAAGCCGTGCCCGCGGTTATGAGGCGATGGGAATTTGTTAATGTCCGTTGTAGAAAACCCAAAGATGACCTTATTTAAAATACACATCAACCAAGTGTGTAACTGTGATGGTCTCTTCTCGGAGTCCGGAAGTGAACACGGTGTTGGAGTTATGTCGACGTAAGTAGTTCAGATCACTTCTTGATCACTACTAGTTTCACGACCGTGCTTTGATTCTCTCCTCGCTCTCTTTTGCGAAGTAGCCACCATATATGCTAGTCGCTTGCTGCAGCTCCATTTTACTACCTTGTCCTTCCTATTAGCTTAAATAGTCTTGATCTCATGGTGTGAGATTGCTGAGTCCCCGTGACTCACAGATACTTCCAAAACAGTTGCAGGTTCCGATGAGGCCAAGGTGATTCAACCGAGCTCAAGTGGGAGTTCGACGAGGAACGTGGTCGTTACTATGTGTCTTTTCCCGATGATCGTAGTGGTGCCCAGTTGGGACGATTCGGGATCTGTGTTAGCATTTGGGGTATCTTCTTTTATTTTGGTTCCGTAGTCGGACCTTGAGTGTACTCAATGATGTATGTTATTTATGTACTGTGTGAAGTGGCGATCAGTAAGCCAACTATGTATCTTTCCCTTAATTATTACATGGGTTGTGTGAAGATTACCTCACTTGCGACATTGCTTTCAATGCGGTTATGCCTCTAAGTCGTGCCTCGACACGTGGGAGATATAGCCGCATCGGGGGCGTTACACCTGCACTTGTAGAAGAATTCAGAAATCTGGAGTTCCATGTTCTCATGTGGTAGCCTGTTGTAGGCATGAAAGAATTGATCCACTTGAACTAGTTGACCCTTGCTACTCCAAGCAAATGTTCAAGAAGGCATATGAAAGCATTATCTACCCTTGCAAAGATAGGAGAGAGTGGGAGGACATGTGTGGGCCCCCAATCTTGCCACCATTATACCAGAAGCATGTAGGAAGGCCATCAACTACAAGAAGACAAGCACCTGGAGAGGTTGATCATAGAAAGGGAGGGGAAAAAATCACAAGGCATGGTGTAATCATGCATTGTTCATATTGTGGTGAGCCAGATCATAACAAGTATGGATGCAAGTACTTGAAGGCTGGAATTCCACCACCAAATAGAAGAGGCAGGGATGCACCCACAGCTCCAGATGTAGACAATGGTGCAGCTAGTGTGCCACCAACAGCTCCAGATGCATCACATCGAGATGATCCAGTCTTAAATCAGGTAATAAAGACTTGCAGCTCCTCAAAATGATCCAAATGAATTACCTTGATGATTGCAAGAGAACTAATACAATGTTTTCTGTCTAATTGCAGGGACAAGAAGAGCCAAGTGTTGTGTTAGAAGATCTTATGGTGGACAACATGATTGCCCAGGTATAATTTACTGCATAATCAATTGCTTTTATTTCCTGTTTGTCTAGTATCATATAGTTGAGATAGAACATTAACTTGTCATACATTTTGTAGATGCCAACACCAAGGGTTGTTCAACAGAGGCCACTACCTTATTCTGGGTTTCTCACTGCTGCCCAAGTGATGCTCAACCAGAGTAATGCAAGTCAAGGTAGTCAAGCTAGCTCAAGCACCATTAGGCCAGGTGAGTTGGCACAGAGGCTGGAGGCAATGAAAAATCAAAAAAACAGGGAGCTGGAGGAGAGGAAGCAAGCCATCCTTGCTTCTAGGAGGGAAGAAGAATTGAAAAAAGCTCAAGAAATAGCAAGAAAGAAACAGGAGCTAGCACAGAAGAAAGCAGAACTGGCTGAGAGAAGAAGATTGGCTGCACTGGAGAGGAGTGCCAAAAGAAGAGAAGAAGCAGAGATAAACAAGAAAGCTCAAGCTGAGACCAGACAAATTATTGCAGAAACAATGAAGACTATAGCTGCAGAGAAGAAGGCAAAGCAAGAAGCTGAGAGAAGAGCTGCTGCTGAGAAGAAGGAAGCACAAAAGAAAGCAGATAGGGAAGCACCTGCTGCTAGAAAAGAAGAAGAGAAGAAACAAGCTGCTGCTAGGAAAGAAGAAGAGAAGAAACAAGCTGCTGCTAGAAAAGAAGAAGAGAAGAAACAAGCTGCTGCTAGGAAAGAAGAAGAGAAGAAGTTGGATGCTGCTAAGAAAGAAGAGGAGAAGAAGCTTGCTGCTGCTAAGAAACAGCTGGAGAAGAGGCCTGCTACAAAAAGGAAGCCAAGCTGGCTTGCCAATGAAGTTGATTATCCCAACAAATCAGCAAGATCATCCATGTTTGATGTCTTTAGGTAGTTTGCAAGATATACCTGTTTATGATCATGAAGAGCTGTTGAAATGAACATGTATGGTACTTGTGTACTCATTTTGGTGGATGATAATGTTTACTACTCTGCATGAATGATCATGTTTAGTTCTTTTGGTGGATGATCATGTTTGGTCTTCTGAAATTAGTCCAATTGAGCATTTTTATGCCATTTTCTCTTCTATTGTGCTGATCACATATTGGGACTTAACTTTGGCAGTTAGAACAGCACATCTTGATAAATGTTAGAACAACACATGTTGATAAATGTTGCCAGTTAGAACAACACATATTGATGATCATGCACACAGTTTCTTTGCCACTTAACTTTCTCTTCACCAAAAGTGTCTAATGAAGAGAAACTGTTGATGATCATCAATGTAGAACAACACTTGCACAATCATCTACATTGCCACTTAACAATCATCTACTTCAGCATTGCCACTTGATAAAGGATCACCAGCACACAGAACAACTGACAAATATCATGATTCATAATGCAAAGAAAATGGACTGGTTAATGCACATTGAACAACAAAGGGATTTGACAATTCCACTTAACTTTCCATTGCAACATGCTTAAACCATTACAAGATAGGACATACACTAACATTAGGGTTCACCAGGATTCAACACAACCATTACAAAGACAGGACACAAAATAACCTAGCAACATCAGAACCTAGCAACATGATAACATCATCTTCTTCACTTCTTCAACATGACCACCACCAATGCTGCAACAGCTCCCTCCCAAGCATCATCAGTGCAGCAGCTTGCTGCCTGGGCATCAGGTTGGCAGTTCCATCTACTGCCTGGTCATTCTTCTTCAAAACCTTCTTCACATTTCTGACAGCTCCATTCATGTAGAACAGTTCTTGTGCTTTCAGAAGCTCCTCCCAGCGTTCCTCGGCCGCGCCAATAGCATCCACAGCCGCATCGCCAGTGAGATACTGCTTGTCAACTAGGTGCTCAACATACTCCAACTCCCACCTCCAGAAATCACAAGTGACCTATCCAAACCACGGACGAATGTGGTGAAAAAATATTCAATCTTTGGATCCAGAACATAACCCAAATCACATCAAGAATGTAAATCGAACAGCAAAACTTACCCCATGCTTCTGGCACTTGTAGAAGACCCATCCGTCGTGCTTCTTTGTGGTAGAGATGTACATGCGTACCTTATCCTTGAAGGTCGAGCAGCGGACAAGCGGCAACGCCAGCAAGACGGCGGCAAACAACAGCAGCGGAGGAGGAGTCAAGCGGCACATGAGCACCAGAGGGCAAGGAACTACCTCCCGGGCGGCGGCGGCGAGGTGAGGCGGAGGAGAGAGACGGGAGGGAGGGAGGGAGGCGGAGCAGAGCGACGGGAGGTGGGCGGCGCAAGGGATTTGACGGGGCGGCGCAATGAGAGCGACGGGTTAGGGATTTGAGGATGGGGAATTTTGCACTTTTACAAAAGGACCCTCCATGCAAGATTGGCCGAATTGAAACGAACAACGTGGCAGTCAACAGTTGGTCAAACCCACCACCTACCCACCGTGTACGTGCTACAGTGACCGTATTTTCACGTCACATCGTATTCAGTGACCGTATCGAGCGTATTCCTGAGTTCAGTGACCGTATCGTGCTTCAGTCGCAACTAGAGTGACCGTGAGTGTATTTATCTCGGAAAAAAATGACACCCTCACCCTCACCATCACCACTCTATTCATTGTCAACGGCATCACCGCTTACGACCCCAGCTCCCATGACCCACACTTTCCTCCTCGACAGCGTCCCCACACTTCTCCTTACTAGCTAGTGTCATGGCAGTGTTATGAGCTCTCACCACAGTTGTCGCCTCCTCACACCACGAAGCCAAGCTCTTGATCATCGACGGGCACCAGACAACCTCCTGGTTGTAAAACAAAAGGTTTTGGGGGAACTGGCTCAACCCTCTATGGGGTGGCCTATCACATATATATAATGGTGTCATACAAGTCCTATACCAATACGGTATGGATTACACAATAAGACTACAATACGAAGTCTAACACCCTCCCTCAACCTCAACTCACTCCTGAAGCATCTAGGAGGTTGAGATTGCACCTACAGACCTCAAACATGGGAGAAGGTAGAGGCTTGGTGAAGATGTCTGCAAGTTGATGTTTCGAAGAGATAAACCTGACTTGTAGTAGCTTCTGTGTGACACGTTCCCTCACAAAATGATAGTCAATCTCAATGTGTTTGGTCCGTGCATGGAACACTGGGTTTGATGATAGAAACATAGCACCGATGTTGTCACACCAAAGGACCGAAGCATGTGGCTGAGCAACTCCTAGCTCTCGAAGTAAGGACTCAATTCATATGAGTTCGACAAATATAATCGACTTGTACTCAGCCTCTGGTTGCTGCGGAAACAAAGGGCTTGCTTGCGTGCACTCCAAAGCGATCGATTAGGCCCCAAGAACACAACATGTCCCCGTAGATCGCTTTGTCATCCGGACACCCGCCCAATCAGCATCCAAGAATGCGTAAAGAACTCCAGAGGAACTGGGCGCAGTGAAGTCCAAAGGAGACAAGAGACGACATAGCGAGGATGCGCTTCACAAGAGACCAAAGGCACATCAAGAGGCGCATGAAAATACCGCACACTCGTTAAACGCAAACGAAAGATCGTATGCGTGATCGCCGACATCGCAGCCACTGATACGTCTCCAACGCATCTATAATTTTGCTTGTTCCATGCTGTTATATTATCAATCTTGGATGTTTTATAATCATTTTATATCATTTTTTGGTACTAACCTATTGGCATAATGCCAAGTGCCAGTTGTTGTTTTCAGCATATTTTTTGCAACGCAGGAAATCAATATCAGACTGGTCCAAATGCCACGAAACTCCACGGAGAATTTTTATGGGCCAAAAGGAACACAACGGGCCCTGGCTGTGCCTGGGGAGTGCCCCGAGGGGGGCACAACCCACCAGGGCGCGCCAGGAGGCCCAGGCGCGCCCTGGTGGGTTGTGCCCACCTCGGGTGCCCCCCGGACCGTCTCTTTGCTCTATAAATACCCCAATATTTCCAGAACCCTAGGGGAGTCGATGAAATATTCATCCAGCCTCCGCAGAGTCCAGAACCATTAGATTCAATCTAGACACCATCTCGGATGGGGTTCACCACCTCCATTGGCGCCTCTCCAATGATGCGTGAGTAGTTCTTTGTAGACCTTCGGGTCCGTAGTTAGTAGCTAGATGGCTTTCTCTCTCTCTCTCTCGCTGAATTCTCAATACATTGGTCTCTTGGAGATCCATATGATGTAACTCTTTTTGCGGTTTGTTTGTTGGGATCTGATAAACCTCAAGGTCATGATCTGGTATATCTTTTTTATATCCATGAAAGTATTTGAGTTTCTTTGATCTCTTTTATGCATGATTGCTTATAGCTTCGTATTTCTTCTCCGATATTTGAGTTTTGTTTGGCCAACTTGATCTATTTATCTTCCAATGGAAAAGTGGTGCTTTGTACTGGGTTCGATCTTATGGTGCTTGATCCCAGTGACAGAAAGGGAACCGACACGTACGTATTGTTGCTACTAAGGATAAAACGATGAGACCTATATCTACGCAATAAATAAACGGATCTTGTCTACATCATGTCATCGTTTTTATTGCATTACTCCGTTTTTCCATGAACTTAATACACCAGATGCATGCTGGATAGCGGTTGATGTTTGGAGTAATAGTAGTAGATGTAAGCAGGAGTCGGTCTACTAATCTTGGACGTGATGCCTATATAATGATCATTGCCTGGATATCGTCATGATTATTTGAAGTTCTATCAATTGCCCAACAGTAATTTGTTTACCCACCGTTTGCTATTTTTCTCGAGAGAAGCCACTAGTGAAACCTACGCCCCCCGAGTCTTCTTTCTCATATTATTTGCTTTGCGATCTATTTTTCCTTACATTTATTTTCAGATCTATTAAACCAAAAAATAAAAAAATACATTGCTGTAATTTATTTTTATTTATTTTATTTGGCGTTCGGTCTATCAATCCACTACAAATTTACCTCACGTCCTTTGCCTATCTTGAGGCGTCGTGCCCCGGAAGGGATTGGCAGCCCCTTTAACACGTCGGGTTGCGAGAAGTTGTTATTTGTGTGCAGGGGCTGTTTATGTTGTGTTGCTTGGTTCTCCTACTGGTTTGATAACCTTGATTTCATATCTGAGAGAAATACCTACTGCCGCTGTGCTGCATCATCCCTTCCTCTTTGGGGAAATACCGACGTAGCTTTAAGCGACATCAAAAGGAATTTCTGGCACCGTTGCCAAGGAGGATCTTCAACATATACCAGGTTCAAAAAGAGCCTTTTAACCTACCCGAACACCCTCCGTTCAACATGGTCTATTTCTAGACATCCTTGAAATGACTCGGTCTTTGTCAAGCAAGTGGGGGCATGCACATGGTAGGCCATACAGGTTTGAATGAATTCTGATATTATTTGCACGCTGCGACACGTTCGGCCATTTATCAGCATTTTTTATCGGGAAAATTTCAAAAAAATGCAAATCTTATCGAAAGCCCAAACAACTTGACATGATGCCATGAATTGGTCATACAAGGCCTTAAAAAAATTTGGGCCATCTCAAGGATGTTGAGAAACAACATGCACTCAGACAGAGCCTTCTAACCTACTAAACACCCTTCATACTACATGATCTATTTTTTGACATACTTCAAATGACCCCCAACTTTTGCAAACAAGTGGGCATGCCCATGATAGACATCCATGTCAGGTTTTAATAATTTTCGATACCATGTGTAACTTGCGACATGTCCGACCATTTATCGGCCTTTTTGGAAAAGAAAAAAAGAAAATGAAAATGAAAAAATGGAAAAGAAACAGAAATGAGAAAAAAAAGAAACAGTGAGAGAAAGACCAGTTCGCTACAGAAAAAAGGGGTAGTTCTTGTAGTTCACGTTTTGCTGGTTAGACACTCAAGCTTATTATCTCGCGTGGCTACTTACAAGCGATCAGCAACGGGAGTCATAAGGTTTGATGCCTCGCACTGCCATTCCTTTTTCGGTGAAATTATCCATATTTCCGCGTGTGACAATGGGCCCACCCAGTCGGGTGGCCTCATGTGCATGACGGCATCTATTTGACGCGGACATTGATATGTCTCGTCTATAACAAGCAAGACGAGAGTAAGTCTCGCTGAAGGTGAGCTCCATATTAGGCCGACCATCGTGCCACAGGCCACATGCCACATTCTCAAAAAAAATCTTCATTTTTTTACGTTTTTTTATTTGTTTTCTTTTACTTTTATTTTCATTTCAAGATGTTCTATATTACAAAAAGTATACTTTACGTAAAATATTTTTAAATGTTAATCAGGTATTTAAAAATATTAAATGTGCATAGAAAAAATTCTCATGTATACGTAAAATGTATAAAACGTAAAATTGTGTATTTCAAAAGTTGAACAACTAATTAAAAAATTAATCAAGCATTTGAAAAATGTTGACCATGTATTAAAACTATATTAATTTGGTATTTAAAAATGTTAATCAAGCATTTGAATTATGTTAAATGTGTATAAAATGTTGATCATGTATTAAAAATGTTAATTTGATATTTGAAAATTTTCAATCAAGCATTTAGAAAATGCTAAATGTGTATAGAAAATATTTATCATGTATTCAAATAATGTTAAGTGGTATTTCGAAAATGTTAAAAATTATAAAATGTGTATAAAAATTTAATCCAAGCATTTAAAAAAGGTGTATTTGAAAAAATCAAGCTTTAAAAATATTAAAAGTGTATTACGAAATGTTGACCATCTATTCATAATTAACCTTATTTATAAATGTTAATTGTGTGGTAGAAAATGCATCAAATATATACCAAAATGTGTATTAAAAAGTGAACCTCGAGAAAAAAACCGATGGAAAACGAGAAAGAAATAAACAAACCCAAAGAAAAAAGGGAAAAAGGAAGAAGAGAAAAAAATCCAATGAAACCGAGAAAGAAACAAAGAGAAAAAGAAAAACTGAAGTGAAAATAGAGAAAGAAACGAAGAAAAGCCTACAAAAATACAAAGAAAAAACAAAAACAAAGAAAACCAAGAAAACGCAAGTGAAAACCCAGCTTTTAACCCCCCCTGCGCCTGCGCGCGGGGTAAGTCACACTCTACTATTATATCACAAAGCTGACACTGTGCTCAGTGGCTCGCAAGCATTGGTTAGCAACCAGCAGACCCGAGATCGATCCCTCGTTTCTTTAAATAAAGTGTGTTGTAATGAGCCGGCCCGTACTGTATCCACTTCAGCGAGACATCCTTCCACGTACGGCGTATACGCTCCAGCGGGTGACCCACGTACATACAAAAGTGGCTACAATTTGGCAACAGTCTATATTGCCCTTCATACATTTAGTTGGGGGTTAAACCGAAGCGGGTCTCATTAATCAATTGCAAGGCAGTTATTATTCATGATGAGTTCCATACAGTAGTTGCTCCAACATTAGCTCCGATATGCATCTTTGACCTCTAGATTTCCATAGGAGTTCTATACATTTCTCATTTGCATGCTTTCAATGATGACATCAGTTGCCGGACTTAGTGAAAGCAGGGTCTCAAGGATCTCAAAGCAAAGGAGAAAGAGGTCAGAGAGATGAATTGCCAAAGCTGAATCTCCGTGCTGATCTTCTGTAGCCCGGACATCCAGCACTGGTTTCCCAAAGCTTTGGCCTTTTGGAATCATCCCTGAGTTAACTTCACTATATTGTTTGATTATTACATCTTCCGATATGCATATAGTTTCTCGTACTCTGTAAATATCTTTTGTTCTCAACAAAATGGAGGCAGTGGAGCTGTTGCCCTAATGCAGACTGTATGAAGGAGCGAATGGGAGCAGCGGTGTTTGCCTGATTCAACAACCGTCCAAACCTGACAAACTATTTGATGGATTTTGGGTTGTGTATGATCCGGATATTATTCGGGGGTTTATTGGTAACAGGTGTATGCGCCGCTTCTACACCTGAAACTCTCTGCCACACATTCGAGCTGTTGGTGTCGATTTATGAAATCCTGTTATCAGATAAATTTATTAATCTGTACGAGTTCTTCCTGTGCAATGTGGGGTCTGTCACTCCTGCTTTTCAAAATATTTTGTACTAGTTTTGCATGTGCATTGTGATGCCAACCTTGGTACTACACGCCCTTGCTCCCAATGACAGTAAGTTTGATGTACGAGCGAATGGGTGCAGGGGCGCAAGTTAGAACCAATTTTTTTTCATGAATACGCAAAGCTTGCGTATCATTTCATTGATAGAAGAAATTAAAAAAAGTACAAGAAGGGTACAGCGCAATACACGAACGCAAGAAAGTGTGGACATGATGCACTGAGCAGAGAGAAAGGGGATGCTCGGCCCGAACAGAGGGTACAATATGGCTAAACCCAAAATGCCCCAAAGTAGAGGGGCAGCCCGAAACCACCACAACAGCCAACATCACCAGAGCCCACCACGGGGACACCGCGAGCAATCAAGATGGCACCTTCAAGAAGGAGAACGACGCCGTGACGCCGTCGCCATCCGATCCGAAGAACCGGACCAAGGGTTTCCCCTGAGCTCAAAGAGGGGCGTAGATGAAGGACATGGTAGCGCCTCCAAGAAGGAAAACGGCACCCGTGGGTGTCGCCCCTGCCAGCATCGGCAAGCCGAGCAGGACTTTCGCCCTGGCCTAAATCCAAGCAATCCCATAGCCGCCGAGTCGGAAGTCTGAAGATGAGCAAGTCAGGCCGCCGGCCAGAACCACCGCCTAAGGAAGGGGGTGTGGGGCTGCACTTGTCACCGAAGGACGTCACCGGGCGCCGTCGAACACGAGCAATGAATCAAGCACAAGGCAAGGCGTGGAGTGGAGGTGGATGTTGGGGAACGTTGCAGAAAATTAAAATTTTCCTACGGTTTCACCAAGATCCACCTATGAGTTCATCTAAGCAACGAGTCATGGGAGAGAGATTGCATCTACATACCACTTGTAGATCGCGTGCGGAAGCGTTCAAGGGAACGGGGATGATGGAGTCGTACTCGCCGTGATTCAAATCATCGATGACCAAGTGCCGAACGGACAGCACCTCCGTGTTCAACACACGCACGAACGGACGACGCCTCCTCCTTCTTGATCCAGCAAGGGGAAGGAGAGGTTGAGGAAGAAGGCTCCAATAGCAGCACGACGGCGCAGTGGTGATGGAGTGACAGCCTCGGCAGGCCTCGCCAAGCACACGCGGAGGAGGAGAGGTGTTGGGGAGGGAGGATGCGCCTTGAAGTGTGTTGCAGCCTCCCTCACCCCTCTATTTATAGGGAAGGGCAGGGGCGGCCCCTCTAGATGAGATCTAGAGGGGGCGGCGGCGCAGGAGGGGGCTTGCCCCCAAGCAAGGGGCGCGCCCACTAGGGTTCCCCAACCCTAGGCGCATGGGCCCAAGGGGGGGGCGAGCCCAGCCTCCAGGCTGGTTCCCTGCCCTCAGGCCCATGAGGCCCTCCGAGAGGGGTGGCCCCTCCGTGGACCCCGAACCTCTCCGGTGGCCCCAGACAATACCGATATGACCCCGAAACTTTCCGGTGTCCGCTTGACAACTTCCCATATATAAATCTTTACCTACGGACCATTCCGAACTCCTCGTGACGTCCGGATCTCATCCGGACTCAACAACATTCGTAATCACATACAAGTCTTCCTAATAACCCTAGCGTTATCAACCTTATGTGTAGACCCTACGGGTTCGGAGACATGCGACATGACCGAGACGACTCTCCGGTCAATAACCAACAGCAGGATCTGGATACCCATGTTGGCTCCCACATGCTCCTCGATGATGTCATCGGATGAACCACGATGTCGAGAATTCAATCAATCCCATATACTCTTCCCTTTGTCAGACGGTATGTTACTTTCCCGAGATTCGATCGTCGGTATCCCGATACCTCGTTCAATCTCGTTACGGCAAGTCACTTTACTCGCATCGTAATGCATGATCCCGTGACTGACACTTGGTCACTTTGAGCTCATTATGATGATGCACTACCGAGTGGGCCCAAGATACCTCTCCGTAACACGGAGTGACAAATCCGAGCCTCGATCCGTGTCAACCCAATGTACACTTTCGGAGATACCTGTAGTGCACCTTTATAGTCACCCGATTCCAGGACGCTTGGTACACCCAAAGCACTCATACGGTATCCGGGAGTTACACGATCTCATGGTCTAAGGAAGAGATACTTGACATTGGAAAAGCTCTAGCAAAACGAACTACATGATCTTGTGCTATGCTTAGGATTGTCTTGTCCATCACATCATTCTCCTAATGATGTGATCCCGTTATCAATGACATCCAATGTCCATAGTCACGAAACCATGACTATCTATTGATCAACGAGCTAGTCAACTAGAGGCTCACTAGGGACATATTGTGGTCTATGTATTCACACGTGTATTACGATTTCCGGATAATACAATTATAGCATGAATAAAAGACAATTATCATGAACAAGGAAATATAATAATAATCCTTTTATTATTGCCTCTAGGGCATATTTCCAACAGTCTCCCACTTGCACTAGAGTCAATAATCTAGTTACATTGTGATGAATCGAACACCCATAGAGTTCTGGTGTTGATCATGTTTTGCCCGCGGAAGAGGTTTAGTCAACGGATCTGCGACATTCAGATCCGTATGCACTTTGCAAATTTCTATATCTCCATCTTGAACATTTTCACGGATGGAGTTGAAGTGACGCTTGATGTGCCTAGTCTTCTTGTGAAACCTGGGCTCCTTGGCAAGTGCAATAGCTCCAGTGTTGTCATAGAAGAGTTTGATCGGCCCCGACGCATTGGGTATGACTCCTAGGTCGGTGATGAACTCCTTCACCCAAATTGCTTCATGCGCTGCCTCCGAGGCTGCCATGTACTCCGCTTCACATGTAGATCCCGCCACGACGCTCGCTTGCAGCTGCACCAGCCATCGCTCCACCATTCAACATATACACGATCCGGTTTGTGACTTAGAGTCATCCAGATCGTGTCGGCTTAGCGCCGACGTAACCCTTTACGACCAGCTCTTCGTCACCTCCATAAACGAGAAACATGTCCTTTGTCCTTTTCGTACTTCAGGATATTCTTGACCGCTGTCCAGTGTTCCTTGCCGGGATTACTTACGTACCTTCCTACCAAACTTACGGCAAGGTTTACATCAGGTCTGGTACACAAGATGGCATCCATAATAGATCCTATGGCCGAGGCATAGGGATGACGCCATCTCTTCTTTATCTTTTGTCGTGGTCGGGCATTGAGCCGAGCTCAATCTCACACCTTGCAAAGATAGGCAAGAACCCTTTCTTGACTGATCCATTTTGAACTTCTTCAAAATCTTATCAAGGTATGTGCTTTGTGAAAGACCTATGAGGCGTCTGATCTATCTCTATAAATCTTGATGCCTAATATATAAGCAGCTTCTCCAAGGTCCTTCATTGAAAAACTTTTATTCAAGTAGGCCTTAATGTTGTCCAAGAGTTCTATATCATTTCCCATCAAAAGTATGTCATCTACATATAATATGAGAAATGCTACAGAGCTCCCACTCACTTTCTTGTAAACGCAGGCTTCTCCATAAGTCTGCATAAACCCAAATGCTTTGATCATCTCATCAAAGCGAATGTTCCAACTCCGAGATGATTGCACCAGCCCATAAATGGATCGCTGGAGCTTGCATACTTTGTTAGCATTCTTAGGATCGACAAAACCTTCCGGCTGCATCATATACAGCTCTTCCTTAAGATAACCGTTAAGGAATGCCGTTTTGACGTCCATCTGCCATATCTCATAATCATAGTATGCGGCAATTGCTAACATGATTCGGACGGACTTAAGCTTCGCTACGGGAGAGAAAGTCTCATCGTAGTCAATCCCTTGAACTTGCCAATAACCCTAGCGACAAGTCGAGCTTTATAGATGGTGACATTACCATCCGCGTCCGTCTTCTTCTTAAAGATCCATTTGTTTCCTATCGCTCGCCGATCATCGGGCAAGTCTGTCAAAGTCCATACTTTGTTTTCATACATGGATCCTATCTCGGATTGCATGGCTTCAAGCCATTTGTTGGAATCTGGGCCCGTCATCGCTTCTTCATAGTTCGAAGGTTCACCGTTGTCTAACAACATGATTTCCGTGACAGGGTTGCCATACCACTGGTGTGGAACGTGTCCTCGTGGACCTCTGGGTTCAAGAGCAACTTGATCTGAAGTACCTTGATCATCATCATTAATTTCCTCTCCAGTAGGTGTAGGCACCACAGGAACATTTTCCTGAGCTGCACTACTTTCCGGTTCAAGAGGTAGTACTTCATCGAGTTCTACTTTCCTCCCACTTACTCCTTTCGAGGGAAACTCTTTTTCAAGAAAGGATCCGTTCTTGGCAACAAAGATCTAAGGTAGAAGGTATACCCAATGGTTTCTTTAGGGTATCCTATGAAGACGCATTTTTCCGACTTGGGTTCGAGCTTTTCAGGTTGAAGTTTCTTGACATAAGCATCGCATCCCCAAACTTTTAGAAACGACAGCTTAGGTTTCTTTCCAAACCATAATTCATACGGTGTCGTCTCAACGGATTTAGACGGTGCCCTATTTAAAGTGAATGTAGCTGTCTCTAGTGCGTATCCCCAAAATGATAGCGGTAAATCGGTAAGAGACATCATAGATCGCACCATATCCAATAGAGTGCGATTACGACGTTCGGACACACCGTTACGCTGAGGTGTTCCAGGCGGCGTGGGTTGTGAAACTATTCCACATTTCCTTAAGTGTGTACCAAATTCGTGACTTAAATATTCTCCTCCACGATCTGATCGTAAGAACTTTATTTTTCGGTCACGTTGATTTTCTACCTCATTCTGAAATTCCTTGAACTTTTCAAAGGTCTCAGATTTGTGTTTCATCAAGTAGACATACACATATCTACTTAAGTCGTCTGTGAGAGTGAGAACATAACGATATCCTCCGCGAGCCTCAACGCGCATTGGACCGCACACATCGGTATGTATGATTTCCAATAAGTTGGTTCCTCGCTCCATTGTTCCGGAGAACTGAGTCTTGGTCATTTTGCCCATGAGGCATGGTTCGCATGTGTCAAATGATTCGTAATAGAGAAACTCTAAAAGTCCATCAGAATGGAGCTTCTTCATGCGCTTGACACCAATGTGGCCAAGGCGGCAGTGCCACAAGTATGTGGGACTATCGTTATCAACTTTACATCTTTTGGTATTCACACTATGAATATGTGTAATATTACGCTCGAGATTCATTAAGAATAAACCATTGACCATCGGAGCATGAACATAAAACATATCTCTCATATAAATAGAACAACCATTATTCTCGGATTTAAATGAGTAGCCATCTCGCATTAAACGAGATCCTGATACAATGTTCATGCTCAAACTTAGCACTAAATAACAATTATTGAGGTTCAAAACTAATCCCGTAGGTAAATGTAGAGGTAGCGTGCACGGCGATCACATCAACCTTGGAACCATTCCCGACGCATCATCACCTCGCCCTTCGCCAGTCTCTGCTTATTCCGCAGCTCCTGCTGTGAGTTACAAATATGAGCAACGACACCGTATCAAATACCCAGAGTTACTACGAGTACTGTAAGGTACACATCAATTACATGTATATCAAATATACCTTTAGTGTTGCGGCCTTCTTGTCCGCTAAGTATTTGGGGCAGTTCCGCTTCGAGGGCCCTTCCTTTGCAATAAAAGCACTCTGTCTCGTGCTTGGGTCCATTCTTTGACTTCTTCCCGCAACTTGCTTACGGGCGCGGCAACATCTTTGCCGTCCTTCTTGAAGTTCTTCTTACCCTTGCCCTTTTGAACTTAGTGGTTTTATTGACCATCAACACTTGATGTTCTTTCTTGATTTCAACCTCTGCTGACTTCAGATTGAGAATACTTCAGAATGGTCTTCACCATCCCCTGCATATTGTAGTTCATCACAAAGCTCTTGTAGCTTGGTGGGAGCGATCAAGGATTCTGTCAATGACCGCCTCGTCTGGGAGGTTAATGTCCAGTGGGACAAAGCGGTTGTGCAACCCGGACATTTTGAGTATGTGCTCACCGATGTAACTGTTTTCCTCCATCTTACAACTATAGAACTTGTCGGAGACTTCATATCTCTCGACCCGGGCATGAGCTTGGAAAACCATTTTCAGCTCCTCGAACATCTCATATGCTCCGTGTTGCTCAAAACGCTTTTGGAGCCCCGGTTCTAAGTTGTAAAGCATGCCGCACTGAACGATGGAGTAATCAT
Source organism: Aegilops longissima (assembly GCA_021605205.1). Classification (NCBI taxonomy): domain Eukaryota; kingdom Viridiplantae; phylum Streptophyta; class Magnoliopsida; order Poales; family Poaceae; genus Aegilops; species Aegilops longissima. The sequence goes on along the minus strand of CM038677.1, from coordinate 788,076,744 downwards.
CAACACGAGACTGCCAAGCATTCATAATGTCTTGGTTCTCTCGATGGGTGCATCACCTAGCGGTGCTTCTAGGACATATTGTTTCTTGGCTGCTATGAGGATGATCCTCGTGTTCGGACCCAGTCCAAATAGTTGCTGCCATCATCTTTCAGCTTGGTTTTCTCTAGGAACGCGTTGAAGTTCATGTTGACATGAGCGTTGGCCATTTGATCTACAAGACATATTTTGCAAAGACTTTAGACTAAGTTAATGATAATTAAGTTCATCTAATCAGATTATTTAATGAACTCCCACTCAGATTTAGTCATCTAAGTGTTACATGATCCGAGTCGACTAGGCCGTGTCCGATCATCACGTGAGACGGACTAGTCATCGTCGGTGAACATCTCCATGTTGATCGTATCTTCCATACGACTCATGTTCGACCTTTCGGTCTCTTGTGTTCCGAGGCCATGTCTGTACATGCTAGGCTCGTCAAGTTAACCCTAAGTGTTTATGCATGTGTAAAACTGTCTTACACCCGTTGTATGTGAACGTAAGGATCTATCACACCCGATCATCACATGGTGCTTCAAACGCATTTAACTTTAGCAACGGTGCACGTTAGGGGAACACTTTCTTGAAATTATTCTAAGGGATCATCTTATTTACTACCGTCGTTCTAAGTAAACAAGATGCATAAACATAATAAACATCAGATGCAATTATATAAAGTAGTGACATGATATGGCCAATATCATATAGCTCCTTTGATCTTCATCTTCGGGGCTCCATGATCATCTTGTCACCGACATGACACCATGATCTCCATCATCGTGTCCCCATGAAGTTGCTCGGCAACTATTACTTCTACTACTATGGCTAACACATTTAGCAATAAAGTAAAGTAATTTACATGGCGTTGAATCAATGACGCGCAGGTCATACAATAATTAAGACAACTCCTATGGCTCCTGCCGGTTGTCATACTCATCGACATGCAAGTCGTGATTCCTATTACAAGAACATGATCTCATACATCACAATATATCATTCATCATTCATCACAACTTCTGGCCATATCACATCACATGACAATTGCTGCAAAAACAAGTTAGACGTCCTCTAATTGTTGTTGCATCTTTTACGTGGCTGCAATTGGGTTCTAGCAAGAACGTTTTCTTACCTACGAATAACCACAAGGTGATTTTGTCAACTTCTATTTACCCTTCATAAGGACCCTTTTCATCTAATCCGCTCCAACTAAAGTAGGAGAGACAGACACCCGCTAGCCACCTTATGCAACTAGTGCATGTCACCGGTGGAACCTGTCTCACGAAGCGCACGTAAGGTCGGTCCGGGCCGCTTCATCCCACAATACCGCTGAAGCAAGAAAAGACTAGTAGCGGCAAGCAAGTTGACAAGATCTACGCCCACAACAAAATTGTGTTCTAATCATGCAATAGAGAACTACGCATAGACCTAGCTCATGATGCCACTGTTGGGGAACATTGCAGAAAATTAAAATTTTCCTACGGTTTCACCAAGATCCATCTATGAGTTCATCTAAGCAACGAGTCATGGGAGAGATTGCATCTACATACCACTTGTAGATCGCGTGGCGGAAGCGCTCAAGGAACGGGATGATGGAGTCGTATCGCCGTGATTCAAATCACCGATGACCAAGTGCCGAACGGACAGGACCTCCGCGTTCAACACACGACGGAACGGACGACGTCTCCTCCTTCTTGATCCAGCAAGGGGAAGGAGAGGTTGAGGAAGAAGGCTCCAACAGCAGCACGACGGCGTGGTGGTGATGGAGTGACAGCCTCGGCAGGCTTCGCCAAGCACACGCGGAGGAGGAGAGGTGTTGGGAGGGAGGGCTGCGCCTTGAAGTGTGTTGCAGCCTCCCTCACCCCTCTATTTATAGGGAAGGGGCAGGGGCCGACCCCTCTAGATGAGATCTAGAGGGCGGGGGGGGGGGGGGGGGGGCTTGCCCCCAAGTAAAGGGGCGCCCCACTAGGGTTCCCCAACACTAGGCGCATGGGCCCAAGGGGGCGAGCCCAGCCCTCCAGGGGCTAGTTCCCTGCCCCTTGTGGCCCATGAGGCCCTCCGAGAGGGGTGGCCCCTCCCGGTGGACCCCCGGAACCTCTCCGGTGGCCCCGGTACAATACCGATATGACCCGAAACTTTCCGGCGTCCGCTTGACAACTTCCCATATATAAATCTTTACCTCCGGACCATTCCGAACTCCTCGTGACGTCCGGGATCTCATCCGGACTCAACAACATTCGGTAATCACATACAAGTCTTCCTAATAACCCTAGCGCTACCAACCTTATGTGTAGACCCTACGGGTTCGGAGACATGCGACATGACCGAGACGACTCTCCGTCAATAACCAACAGCGGATCTGGATACCCATGTTGGCTCCTACATGCTCCTCGATGATGTCATCGGATGAACCACGATGTCGAGGATTCAATCAATCCCGTATACTATTCCCTTTGTCGACGGTATGTTACTTGCCCGAGATTCGATCGTCGGTATCCCAATACCTCGCTCAATCTCGTTACGGCAAGTCACTTTACTCATACCGTAATGCATGATCCCGTGACCAGACACTTGGTCACTTTGAGCTCATTATGATGATGCACTACCGAGTGGGCCCAAGATACCTCTCCGTAACACGGAGTGACAAATCCAGCCTCGATCCGTGTCAACCCAATGCACACTTTCGGAGATACCTGTAGTGCACCTTTATAGTCACCCAGTTACGTTGTGACGTTTGGTACACCCAAAGCACTCCTACGGTATCCGGGAGTTACACGATCTCATAGTCTAAGGAAGAGATACTTGACATTGGAAAAGCTCTAGCAAAACGAACTACACGATCTTGTGCTATGCTTAGGATTGTCTTGTCCATCACATCATTCTCCTAATGATGTGATCCCGTTATCAATGACATCCAATGTCCATAGTCAGAAACCATGACTATCTATTGATCAACGAGCTAGTCAACTAGAGGCTCACTAGGGACATATTGTGGTCTATGTATTCACACGTGTATTACGATTTCCGGATAATACAATTATAACATGAATAAAAGACAATTATCATGAACAAGGAAATATAATAATAATCCTTTTATTATTGCCTCTAGGGCATATTTCCAACAGTGGACATGGTCGGGGAGGCAGCGGGGCAGAGAGAGCCGACGCAGGGGACACGACACCAGTGGGCAACGCCAGCGAGCAAGGAACTGGAAGGCACAAATCCGAGCCGCTGGGGCCACTGCCGTCAGGACATCGGCGAGCCAAGGTAGCCGGAAGGAACGCAGCTATCGGGTCGCCGGGCCGAAACCGCACCGGTAAAGGATGCCGGTGGAACCGTGGACACTCGAAGACGCAGGTCGAGGAACACCGAGCCGGAGCAGCGGCGGCAAAAGGCCCTGCGTGGTCACACGCGCCCACCACACCACCAGGCCGGCACACAGTTGCCGCCGGGATCGACCACATGACCTCAACACCACCAAACCAGAGCCAACACCATAGCTTAGAGGCATACGCCGCCGGGGACGAGTCGACCCACCTACACGAGGCAGACACGCAGAGCCCCGGCCAGCAAGGCGCCGACCTGCCCGAAAAGACTGTTCCTGCACCCCGGCCAGCAGCAGCAACGCAGCAGTGGAGCTGGGCTGCGCCGCCAGGGTATAGCTGGAGAGCAGCAGCAGGGCCATAGCCGGGCACGCAGGCCCGCCCGAAACGGCTGCGCCTGCACCCCGGCCGGCAGCAGCACTCGCAGCAGAGGAGCTGGGCTGCGCCGTTGGGGAATTGTAGGGGAGCAACAACAGGGCCAAAGCCGGACGTCAGGGGAAGACCACCATGATGCAGCGACGCCGGACGACAAGGGGAAAATGTCACAGCCCCAGATCAGCCCTAGAGCTTGCTTGTAGCTAGTAGCATTGCATCCATGCATCATGTCTAAATTTCCTTTAAATTTGAATTGGGGAATTGGAGAGCCCCAGGAATCATTTAAAATAAATGATCAACATTTAAAAATTGCTTCAAATGTTCCAAGGAAATGTTCCTTTTCAGCTTTAAAAAATATTGGCAAGAATAAAATTCAAACCAATATTTTTGGAGGATCAAACATTTTATTTTGGGCCTTTGAATTAATTCAATACCTACTTGCATTGGATATATATTTGATATATAAATAATATATGTCCAATAATTCTGAACATTTTATGTGGTCCGGTATATTTTAGTTCTAGCCACATAACTATTTTCAGGATTTTATAAAATGGTTTAGTATTTTACTAAACTAAAACAAAACAGAACAAAATAGAAAACAGGATAATAAAGAAAGAGAGAGAGAACTGCACTGGCGCCACCTCAGAGCCCACCTGGCTCGGCATCAGGTGCGGCCCAGCCCACAGGCTAGTGCCGGTCATCGCCACCTCCCGCCAGAGCAGGCAGGCAGCTGCCTGTCGGCCAGACGCGCCGCCGCCGGGCCACCTCCTGCTAGCCACCGAGAGGCTCTCGCCCTTCTAGCGATTCCACGGAGACGCCCGTGTCCCTCGCTCCTCTCCTCACTCGCTGCACCTCTCCCTTCCCTCGGCTCTCTCCCGAACACACCCGAGCGCCACTGTCGCCATCGCTCGCCAGAGCCACGCCACAGGCCCTCCTCGCCTCGCCGACGTGTCCATGGCCTCCGCCGTGGACGCCTGGCCCTTCCGCCGAGCCACATGACGCCGGACGCCTGGAGCACCATCATCGACGCCATCTTCGTCCTCTGCTCCGGCCGCCGCCGCCGACCGATTCGTCATCACCAGCCGCCCCCGAGCCCTCCGAGATCACTCTACGACCTCGCCAGAGCACCTGCATCTAATTCCCTAACCCCGCTGCCTCTTGCTCGCCAGTGCCGCCGCCTTGCTGCCCGCAGAAGACGCCGCCGCCGAAGCTCGCCGTCAACGCAGCTCCAGTGACCATTTGGTCACCCCGCGACTCAACACGCCAGTAGCACCCGTAGAGCAGCCCCAACAAGATCGGTTGGCTCGCTTGCGAGCTGCAACACCGATCCCGCGACCACCCGAACTCCGGCCGCCGCCTTGGAGCAAGCCGTCGTCGGCTCCGGCCACCATAGGTCCGGCCACCACCACTGGTCGACGCAGCTCGCTCCCAGGAACACGTAGGAGCAAACCCCGCCTCAAACGGTGCAGCACAACGGTTTCCCGAAGCACCTGCCACCGCTGCACCTCGCCGGCGGCCTAACTCCGGCGAGAACGCCATTAGGCACTAATCTAATGACCCTCTGGGTCACTTACATGTGGGCCCATGCCTCACTGACACTTTTTAGTTAGGACAAAATTAGCACTAACAGCCTCTGTTAATTAACTAGGACACTGACACGTGGGTCCCAGCGTCAGAGTTGACCTGGACAGCGACCCAGTTGACCCGCTGACGTCACTGCGACATCATGCTGACGCAGTAAACTCTTTTCTGGATTTAATTTAATTTAGGAAATTCCAGGAAATGCCCTAAACTTTAATAAATCATAGAAATTCAACCGTAACTCGGATTGAAATAATTTATATATGAAAAATGATCAGAAAAATATGAAGAATCTGTTTATGCCATGATCATGCATGTTTGAACAAGTTAACCTCACTGAATAGGATGAATCATGATTAGGGTAATTTATGAAATAGCATTTGGAGTTGGAGTTCAACCTTGTTTGAATTCCACTTCAACTAACTTGGATTGTTATTGCACTAGGTAAATTCAGTTCCTTAACATGATCATGCATCATATATGTGCATTGCATTGATTATGCTCTTTCTCGCTTTGCGGTGTTTGTCCCTCCCGGTGAGATTTATGTATCGACGATGAAATCGATGACACCGATGAAGAACTATTATCTTCGTGCCGTGCAAGCAAAACCCCTTGTTCATTCCGACACAATCCCACTCTCTCGCTCCTGCTCTATTTTACTGCATTAGGACAACAACGACTCATGTGTTACTTGCTGCGTAGCTGAACCCTTGATCCTTTGCATGACCTGTCATTCCACAAGAATTAGATGAAACCCACTAGCATGAGTAGGAATTGTTTGAGCCATGTTGTGCCTACTCATTTATGCCTGTTTGTCATGCCTGCTATCGCTTAGAGTTGAGTCGGGTCTGATTCATCGGGAATGAATTGGAATTGATATGAACATGTCCTATTATGTGAGCTAAGTGTGTGAACACGATTTGGTAAAGGTAGCGGTGAGAGGCCATGTAGGAGTACATGGTGGGTTGTCTCATTGCAGCCGCCCTCGAGAACTGAGTTCGTGTTTGTGATCCATGAAACAGTTACTACCACGCATTGGGCCCAAACCAATGGACCTTCTCGGCTTCTTGACCACCCTTGTCCTCATCCGGAGTTGCAAGTAGTTTCGGTGTTTGTAGCATGTTTGGGGCCGCACGCAACGCTGACCTTAGGGGTGGGTTGTGTTGCGGTAGGCACTGTGGTCGGTGTACCGAAAGTGCCCGCTTGGTATCTCGGGAACCCTGCACACATCGCTCGGGGCTGTATGGAAACCTCGCCGGACTCCTGCGGATGGAACCCGAATAGGCGATAAACCTGGACTAGGGACTTGAGTGTTTAGGTAGGCCGTGGCCGACACCCACGCTGGGCTTCCGCTGAAGGTTGCCGAGTACATGTCGTAAACGGCGGTAAGTGGTGAGAGCGTGTGAAGAAGTACACCCTGCAGGGTTTAATATGATCTATTCAATAGCCGTGTCCACGGAGAAGGACTTCGGGTTGCCTATATCAGTTCATAGACAAGTGAAAGTGGATACTCTAAAATGCGCAAGATAAGCGTGAGTGCTATGGATGGCGCTTCTCGTAGGGAGACGGGAGCGGGTCCATAGTGGTGTATTGCCATGGTGAATATGTGGACTCGTAAAGCGCCACCTCAAAAGAGTTACTTGCAATCGTAGTTCAGATAGCCACCGAGTCAAAGCTGGCTTGCTGCACCAAACTCCACCACCCCTTTTGATAATGATGCATATGTAGTTAGTTCGATGTAAGTCTTGCTGAGTACAATTGTACTCACGTTTGCCTATTCTATGTTTTTTGCAGAGAGACGCTCGGTCTCGCTAGTAGTTCCACGTGGACTTCGACGCTTAGCTTGTTACCTCAGCTACGATCTTGTGCCTCGGCAGGATCTCGGTAGATAGTCGCTTCTCAGCCTTTTTCATTTATAGTTGTCTCATACTCGAGACATGATTAGCTTCCGCTTGTGCTTTGACTTGTATGTTTCGAGTGTTGGGTCATGAGACCCATGTTTGTAATATCTCGCCTCCTCGGGCCTAATGAATAATATCTGAGTCGAGAGTTATGTTGTGATGCCACGTCGTATTTACACATATTGAGCATATTGTGTGTATGTTTGAAATGCTTGGTATGTGTGGGATCCGACAAACTAGTTGTTTATCCTTGGCAGCCTCTCATATGGGGAAATGTAGTCTCGTGCTTCGAGCGATAGTAGTCCGCTACAGCCCGGTTCACCGGAGTCCTGCTAGCCCAAAGACTACCGCTTGGACACTTGATCTGGCCGGCATGTGTCTCACTTCGCTCCTATGTCCGTCCCTTCGGGAAATGTCACGCGGTGTTATTCGAGTCCTGCCTAGCCTGCTACAGCCGGGATACCGAGTCCTGTTAGCCCGGTGCTACAGCCCGAATACATACGTTGATGACCGACATGCTCGATGTGATTCATGTATGCCTGTCCCCATGGGTTAGCGCCGCTTTGGGTTCACGACTAGCCATGTCGGCCCGGTTCTTCGTCATATGGATACTAGCGACACTATCATATACGTGAGCCAAAAGACATAAACGGTCCCGGGCCATGGTAAGGCGACACCGTGGAATACCGTGCGGGGAGGCCGCAAAGTGATATGATGTGTTACATGCTAGATCGGTGTGACTTAGGATCGGGTCCTGACAGCGCTGGTATCGAGCCTGATCACTCGTAGGATTACCAAGCCAAACTGGTCGAAGTTGAGTCTAGAAATGCTTTAGTTATGTAAGGGAATTGATTGTGGAAGGGAACGTAAGGCTCTTTTTACTCCTTATACCTCATGGCCTTCTGATCTGAGTCATCCTCTTCTCTTCTACGGGGTTTAAGAACTAGGCTTCTCATCTATCTATTAGGATGACGTGTTTGAAGGAAATATGCCCTAGAGGCAATAATAATGTTATTATTTATTTCCTTATATCATGATAAATGTTTATTATTCATGCTAGAATTGTATTAACCGGAAACATAATACATGTGTGAATACATAAACCTACAGAGTGTCACTAGTATGCCTCTACTTGACTAGCTCGTTAATCAAAGATGGTTATGTTTCCTAACCATGAACAAGGAGTTGTTATTTGATTAACGGGATCACATCATTGGTTGAATGATCTGATTGACATGACCCATTCCATTAGCATAGCACCTGATCGTATAGTTTGTTGCTAGTGCTTTTCTTCATGACTTATACATGTTCCTATGACTATGAGATTATGCAACTCCGTTTGCCGAGGAACACTTTGGGTGCTACCAAGCGTCACAACGTAATCGGGTGATTATAAAGGTACATTACAGGTGTCTCGAAGGTACATGTTGGGTTGGCATATTTCGAGATTAGGATTTGTCCTCCGATTGTCGGAGAGGTATCTCTGGGCCCTCTCGGTAATGCACATCACATAAGCCTTGCAAGCATTGCAACTAAATGTGTTAGTTGTGAGATGATGTATTACGGAACGAGAAAAGAGACTTGCCGATGCGAGATTGAACTAGGTATTGGATACCGACGATCGAATCTCGGGCAAGTAACATACCGATGACAAAGGGAACAACGTATGTTGTTATGCGGTCGACCGATAAAGATCTTCGTAGAATATGTAGGAACCAATATGGGCATCCAGGTTCCGCTATTGGTTATTGACCGAGAATGGTTCTAGGTCATGTCTACATAGTTCTCGAACCCGTAGGGTCCATGCTTAAGGTTTCGATGGCGGTTATATTATGAGTTTATGAGTTTTGATGTACCGAAGGAGTTCGAGTCCCGGATGAGATCGGGGACATGACGAGGAGTCTCGAAATGGTCGAGGCGTAAAGATCGATATATTGGACGACTATATTCGGAGTTCGGAAAGGTTCCGAGTGATTCGGTATTTTTCGATCTGGGGTAGTTACAGGAGAAGTAATGGGCCTTGATGGGCTTTAGTGGGAAGAGGAAAAAGCTGCTGCGCCCCTCCCTCTAGTCCGAATGGACTAGGGAAAGGGGGGCCGCCACCTTCCTACTCCTCCACTTCCTTCTCCTTCCTCCCCTACATGGAAGGATTCCTAGTTGGACTAGGAAGGGGAATCCTACTCCCGGTGGGAGTAGGACTCCCCTTAGCGCCAAACATAGGGCCGGCCTCCTCCCTCCTTGCTCCTTTATATACGGGGCAGGGGCACCCTAGAACACACAAGTTGATCATTGAGATCGTTCCTTAGCAATGTGCGGTGCCCCTTCCACCAAACTACACCTCGAATATACCGTTGCGGAGCTTAAGGCGAAAGCCCGCGCCGTGGAACATCATCATCGTCACCACGTCGTCGATTGAAACTCTCCCTCAACACTCGGCTGGATCGGAGTTCGAGGGACGCCATCGAGCTGAACGTGTGCAGAACTTCGGAGGTGCCGTGACGCTCGGTACTTGGATCGGTTGGATCGGGAAGAAGTACGACTACTTCCTCTACGCTATGCGCAACGCCTGCTGCTTGGTCTGCGAGGGTACGTAGACAACACTCTCATCTCGTTGCTATGCATCACCATGGTCTTGGCGTGATCGTAGGGAAAATTTTGAAATTACTACGCTCCCCAACAGTGGTATCGAGCCTGGTTTTATGCGTTGATGTCATATGCACGAGTAGAACACAAGTGAGTTGTGGACGATACAAGTCATACCGCCTACCAGCATGTCATACTTTGGTTCAGCGGTATTGTGAGATGAAGCGGCCCGACCGACATTACGCGACGCTTACGCGAGACTGGTTTCACCGCCATGCGAGCACTAGTTGCTTAAAGGTGACCGGCGGTGTCTGTCTCTCTCACTTTAGTTGAACTGAGTGTGGCTACGCCCGTCCTTGAGAAGGTTAAACGGAGTCTATTTGACGAAGTATCGCTGTGGTTTTGATGCGTGTTGGGGAACGAGTAATTTCAAAAATTTTCCTACGATCACGCAAGACCATGGTGATGGCATAGCAACGAGAGGGGAGAGTATCCGCCCACGCACTCGTGAGACCGAAAGCGAAGCGTTATAACAACGCTGTTGATGTAGTCGACGCCTTCACGATCCGACCGATCCAAGCACCGAACGACGGCACCTCCGAGTTCTGCACACGCTCAGCTCGATGACGATCCCGGACTCCGATCCAGCAAAGTGTCGGGATGAGTTCCACAAGACGACGGCGTGCAGGACGATGATGATGCTCCACCGCGCAGGGCTTCGCTTAAGCTCCGCAACGGTATATTCGAGGTGTAGTTTGGTGGAAGGGGCACCGCACACGCTAAGGAACGATCTCAATGATCAACTTGTGTGTCATGGGTGCCCCTGCCCCTGTATATAAAGGAGCAAGGAGGAGGAGGCCGCCCTATGTTTACGCCACAGGGGAGTCCTACTCCACCGGGAGTAGGATTCCCTTTCCTAGTCCAACTAGGAATCCTTCCATGTAGGGGAGGAAGGAGAAGGAAGTGGAGGAGTAGGAAAGGTGGTCGCCCCTTCCCTAGTCCACCCGGACTAGAGGGGAGGGGGCGCAGCAGCCTTTTCCTCTTCCCACTAAAGCCCATCAAGGCCCATTACTTCTCCTGTAACTACCCGGCATTCAAAAATACCCAATCACTCGAACCTTCCGAACTCCAATATAGTCGCCCAATATATCGATCTTTACGCCTCGACCATTTCGAGACTCCTCGTCATGTCCCCGATCTCATCCGGGACTCAACTCCTTCGGTACATCAAAACTCATAAACTCATAATAAACCACATCGAAACCTTGTTGCATGGACCTACGGGTTCGAGAACTATGTAGACATGACCTAGAACTATTCTTGGTCAATAACCAATAGCGGAACCTGGATGCCCATATTGGCTCCTACATATTCTACTTAAGATCTTTATCGGTCAAACCGCATAACAACATACTTTGTTCCTTTGTCATCGGTATGTTACTTGCCCGAGATTCGATCGCCGGTATCCAATACCTAGTTCAATCTCGCATCGCAAGTCTCTTTACTCGCTCCGAATACATCATCTCGCAACTAACTCATTAGTTGCAATGCTTGCAAGGCTTAAGTGATGTGCATTACCGAGAGGGCCCAGAGATACCTCTCCGACATTCGGAGTGACAAATCCTAATCTCAAATACGCCAACCCAACATCTGCCTTTTGGAGACACCTGTAGTAATTCTTTATAATCACCCAGCTTACGCTAGGACGCTTGGTAGTACCCAAAGTGTTCCTCCGTAAACGGAGTTGCATAATCTCATAGTCATAGGAACATGTATAAGTCATGAAGGAAGCAATAGCAACATACTAAACGATCGTGTGCTAAGCTAACGGAATGGGTCATGTCAATCAGATCATTCAACTAATGATGTGACCTTGTTAATCAAATAACAACTCCTTGTTCATGGTTAGGAAACATAACCATCTTTGATTAACAAGCTAGTCAAGTAGAGGCATACTAGTGACATACTGTTTGTCTATATATTCACACATGTATTATGTTTCCGTTAATACAATTCTAGCATGAATAATAAACATTTATCATGATATAAGGAAATAAATAATAACTTTATTATTGCCTCTAGGGCATATTTCCTTCAGCCTCCCACTTGCACTAGAGTCAATAATCTAGATCACATCACCATGTGATTAACATCGATAGTTCACATCATCATGTGATTAACACCCATAATTCACATCGCCATGTGACCAAGACCCAAAGGGTTTACTAGATTCAGTAATCTAGTTCACATCGCTATGTGATTAACACCCAAAGAGTACTAAGGTGTGATCATGTTTTGCTTTGTGAGAGAATCTTAGTCAACGGGTCTGCCACATTCAGATCCGTATGTATTTTGCAAATCTCTATGTCAACAATGCTCGCACGGAGCTACTCTAGCTAATTGCTCCCACTATCAATATGTATCTAGATCGAGACTTAAAGTCATCCAGATCGGTGTCAAAACTTGCATCGACGTAACCCTTTACTTACGAACCTTTTATCACTTCCATAATCGAGAAACATATCCTTATTCCATTAAGGATAATTTTGACCATTGTCCATGATCTATTCCTAGATCACTATTGTACTCCTTGCCAAACTCAGTGGTAGGGTATGCAATAGATCTGGTACACAGCATGACATACTTTATAGAACCTATGGCTGATGCATAGGAATGACTTTCATTCTCTTTCTATCTTCTGCCGTGGTCGGGTTTTGAGTCTTACTCAATCTCACACCTTGCAACACAGGCAAGAACTCTTTCTTTGACTGTTCCATTTTGAACTACTTCAAAATCTTGTCAAGGTATGTATTCATTGAAAAACTTATCAAGCGCCTTGATCTATCTCTATAGATCTTGATGCTCAATATGTAAGCAGCTTCACCGAGGTCTTTCTTTGAAAAACTCCTTTCAAATACTCCTTTATGCTTTGCAGAATAATTCTACATTATTTCCGATCAACAATATGTCATTCACATATACTTATCAGAAATGCTGTAGTGCTCCCACTCACTTTCTTGTAAATACAGGCTTCTCCATAAGTCTCAGATAAACCATATGCTTTGATCAACACATCAAAGCGTATATTCCAACTCCGAGATGCTTGCATCAGTCCATTGATGGATCGCTGGAGCTTGCACATTTTGTTAGCTCCTTTAGGATTGACAAAAACTTCTGGTTGTATCATATACAACTCTTCTTTAAAAAATCTATTAAAGAATGTAGTTTTTACATCCATTTGCCAGATTTCATAAAATGTGGCAATTGCTAACATGATTCGGACAGACTTAAGAATCGCCACAGTTGAGAAAATCTCATTGTAGTCAACACCTTGAACTTGTCGAAAACCTTTTGCGATAAGTCGAGCTTTGTAGATAGTAACACTACTATCAGCATCTGTCTTCCTCTTGAAGATCCATTTATATAATATGGCTTGCCGATCATCGGCAACTCCATCAAAGTTCACACTTTGTTCTCATATATGGATCCCATCTCAGATTTCATGGTCTCAAACCATTTCGCGAATCTGGGCTCATCATCGCTTCCTCATAGTTCGTAGGTTCATCATGGTCTAGTAACATGACTTCTAGAATAGGATTACCGTACCACTCTGGTGCGGATCTTACTCTTGAAGACCTCACGAGGTTTGGTAGCAACTTGATCTGAAGTTTCATGATCATCATCATTAACTTCCTCACTAATTGGTGTAGGAATCACCGAACTGATTCCTGTGATGAACTACTTCCCAATAAGGAGAAGGTACAATTACCTCATCAAGTTCTACTTTCCTCCCACTCACTTCTTTCGAGAGAAACTTCTTCTCTAGAAAGGATCCATCTTAGCAACAAATATCTTGCTTTCGGATCTGTGATAG